>JAAEAF010014505.1:0-145180 GCA_011037195.1 Triatoma infestans
TTAACATTATTTAGATGACAGAATTGTCTCATAAGATGAAGTTAAGATGAAAACCTAACCCCACCCCTCCCCCAAAAGGCCTTAAAGTTTAATTTTCCGGAGAATGTTTCACAAATAAAACTTCAACTTTATCTGAAATACTAGCTCTTTTGTATGTTGGCGTTGCGATAGAAGCGAGTTGAAATAAAATCGGGTCGGACCTTTTTGAGAAAATCGCAAAAACGTTAAAAAAACACTAGTTAAGTGGTACTTCGGTTGAGGAATTTTGACAGATAACGCACCGTCAGATCCCATGGTGATACCTAAACTTAATAGTTTCAACTTTCTACGGTTTTTCGTTTGTGAGCTATGCTGTTCACATACACAAACACACACACACACACACACTCACACGCAGACCATTTGCTAAAAACCACTTTTTTTGACTCAGGGGACCTCAAAAGAGATATTTCCGATGAAAACTCGAATATCGAAAATTTGACACGATTACAATACTTTCTCTTTACTAGGAGTAAGAGAAAGTAAAAAAAAAAAAAAACAGTACGAAATCGCTGTCTACTGGCTATCTCATACTGCAATTATTCACAAATGATTTACAAAATTTTGCACAAACTTGGACTTTTTACTAAAATTGTAGTTGTAAATTGAAGGAGCTGCTGTTGTCTTATGAGGCACTGCCTGTCTGAGATTACTCTGAGTGCCAGTGCCTCTAACAGCCATCGGCAAAACTTGAAATGCAAGTATAGAGTTATGCCTAACGTCATTCAATATATCCCATAAACCCCTTAAACACAATTTTTTTCCCGAAGAATTTATAAATAAAGACAAATTGTAGATTTATATATAAAGTTATATGCATATCAACAAATGAAGTGTAACGAAAACATTAAGTTGAAGTCAGCTCTCTACACGAATTTGATATCTTTACTCTGACGATGGATGAAAATCCGAAACCGGTCAAAAACAACAAAAATAAACACGTTCGATGGACAAAATCTCAGATATTATCCAGCATTACGGACCCATCCACATATTCAAATAAGTATTTATTCTTTTTTAAACTTCAATCTTTTGCATATATGCCGATCACGAAATAGTATTTTAATTTCTCTTATACTCGAGTATTGTGAACTATTGCGATCGTGTTAAATTATAGAAATTGAATTTTCACCGGAAGTACATGTATTGAGGTCTCCTGAGTACGGTAAAAATTGTTTTTAGCGAATGTTCTGTGTGTTCTCAAAATATCTCAAAAACGAAAAATCGCATGAAGCTCAAACTTGAGATTCCTTAAAGACACGACCACCGCATCAGACACTAAGATTTTGAGCAAAATCTATCATTCGAAAGTGCTACTTTACTGAATGATTTTTTTTTTTTTCAGTTTTTCGCGATTGCCTCTAAAATAGCTATGATTTTGTTTTCAAACTCTGTAATGTGTATACTATCTACACACATAAAAATTCTTATCATCTATGATTTTATCCTTCGGTTATATGATAAACATATAGTTGAAGTCATCCTTCTACAAGAATTGCTTGTAAACCTTGAAAATTCTGTACAGTTCTGAAACCGGTCAGAACTGTAATAGGATCCGAAGAGCAGAGAGAAACACAAAATTGACAATCTAGTTACTCGCTACTTATGCCAGACTCGACTAGAGTGGGAGACTCTATATATATATATATATATATATAGCCGAGCTAGCCTGACCAGTTAACGAGTCAGCAACCTTTTACTACCTTTCTCATCACTCAGTCAATATCTCTCGCTACCAACTTTTCTCACATCCATTATAGTAGAACCTACAAAATGAAGCGTGCTATGACGAATACAATCATAGATGTCATTGGTGGTCTTTACAGTGTAATAATCATTCTCTACCTGCGTGGCACTACCCCACCTGGCACACCTTCTATCCACCACCGGTATATTTATGTCAGGACATCAGAGCAATATTTGAAATTTAAAGGAAATTTGATATTTTATAATATAACTGTATTAAGAGGAATAAGGAGATAGAGGAATGTGACGGGTTCACACAAGCTGTTCACATTTTGAATATTAAGAACTGTATACAATATTATTACACCCACAAAAAGATACAGCTGATACAAACAGGTAATTATGTCTGACACTAAATGAATGATTGCCTCTTTTATAGTTAATGTTTTACAGACTACTTGTAGGTGTTTTTACTTTTTTCTAATAGATTAAGCAACTTGTTTGCCACACAGAGTTAGATCATTTTCTTTTTTTTTTTTTACTCCTATTAATCATTTCTCTGGTTATACTTTCAATGGGGAAAAAAACGAAGTATTTATTAGATGGATTTCTTTTTTTTGAGTTGATCTAAATTTAATGAAGAAATTTCTGAATTCATTTTTCTTCAGTATAATGGTTTTTATTGAATTCTACTTTCCAAAAAATTATCACTGAAAACCTTTTTTTACAGAGGCCACTTCTTTTATAAGGACTCTTGCTCTTATAACTCGAGCAAGATTATAAATTTAGTTAATTATCAATAATAAGTATTGCTTTAACTTGACATTCAGAAAACTTATTTACGTTTAGAAAAAAAAAAATCTGGTGTGAAACATTCACACGACTTTCTCTTACTCCAGTTAATATTTGAAATTATTAATATCTATAAACTACAAATTTCACACATTTCTCCTAACATGAAATATAGAGTTTCTCGGGACATGCACCCTGGCAGATTGATCAAGTGTGATTACATTATATTCCATTAGGCAGCACCACGGCATGGATTCCGGAACTCTCTAAATCACTTTTTTTCGGAAAAAAATTTTCAAATAAAAATGATACGTTTATATTTGTGCAATTAGCGGTCCCTAAACAACCCTGCGACTTGTAAAAGCTTTGGCGATTCCAGTTGTAGGGTTGGAGCCAACGCCGCAGGTACCGAGCAACGTACTTTTGCACAGCTAGGGCGGCAGACACCACGGCTGGTTCGCATAACATTTACTCTGCACCCGTCGTGGTAACAACATCACAAACACAAATAACGTAGACACACCAGTGACCTCACGACGACTAGACGAGGTTCACCTTTGAACCTCTGAAGACAGGTTTTCACTTCAGAGAGCCTATTTGGACACTGGAAAACGTGGGAAGGCCCTAGGAGAGCGACTTACACGTTGACAACTTACAGGCCTGGTACTTGTAGTCGTAGGGACCTGGTGAGGAAATAGCATACAACACACACCTCAACACCACATCAAGTTATTTTCAATACAATATTTTTATATAATTAATGTGAGCTATAAAGAAAAAATTCAGAATTTTCATTCCATTGTTGCCAAAGAAAGCAAAAGAGTATTAGGTGGAAATATAAGATAAATGTAAGTCCGCCATTTTGTATTTGGCCGCTTATACTAATGAAACAAAATAAAATTGTTGTTAAACACCCACAAAAATTTCTCAAAGGAATTCATAATATTCAGTTAAAAAAACTTTTCTTAGATCTGGAGTTTTAGCTATTTATAATATTGTCCTTAATTTTATGAATGTGGCGCAGTCCACAAAGTATTGAAAGATTACTATAAAGATTGAAATCTAGGTATGAGCTAATTCGATCAAAATCGAGTTTCTCCCAACAACATAAAAAAAATCTGGTGTGAAACACTTACTCGACTTTCTCTTACTGCGAAATGGCAAACTTTCTTTAGATTTACAATTCCTATTAGTGTTGAAAATCCGTCGGCATTTTTATCGATTAAAATGACTGGCATTTTATCACAAAAAACTGAAAAAATTATTTAGAAAAGTCGCAATACCGCACAACCGATTTTTATTCAAACTGGGAATTTTGGAACTTATATAATTTTAATTAATATTATTTAGTTGACAGAATTGTATTGCACATTGCTGAACTAAAATAGCACTTCAGAGGAGCCGCATCCTCCCCCCCCCCACTACTCCGTATAAATATATGAAATATATAGGCCATATTTTTATTGTGTGGTCATAAATTAAATTCACATATATATTAGCAAATACGGAGTAATATATTATAGATTTGTTTCAGCATGCAGTCTATAATTTTCTTATATTTATATTTATATTTAGGCCATGGACATGGCATTTTAGGATTGCGCAGTTTGATGCATTGTTAGAACAAACCTAATATTTAACTACGAGTATATATTATGCAAAATCATTTCTTTACATAACATATTATGCTTCTTTAATGATTGCATTTAATAATATAAATAATTATCAAAAGTTATCTACAAACGAAAGCTAATTATTCAATCTTAGAGGTAATCTTGCTAATGTTCTACGTTACTGGTTCAATGTACCTGTACAGGAGTTGATCAAAGGGGTTCACTGTCTTTCTTCGCTGCGGGCAGTCCTTTATCCCCTTAACTTAATAGCATGCGCCACCAAGTTTCCTTCCATTAATATATTATTAGCTCTATCAAACATTTGAACAATATTTAATCAAAGTTACTAATTTTTATTATATATGTTTATTTACTAACATTTCTAAAAACACCCCCCCCCTGCTTCCACTTAAGACAATTATTACAATTTTAATTGACAAATTTTCACCATAAGTTTAGTTGACCTTGGCATCACTAAATATAGTGGTGGGGGATTATAACCGTAGTTTTCAGAAATAAGCGAAGACTCTGTATTATATGGTCTTTTAACCTTCAGTAAAACTGGACTGCGGTTTGAACGTTACAACCAAAACTTTCCCAAAAAGTAATAGGCTAAATCTGTTCTGATTACGGTTCCAAGTATAAAGAAAAACTTAGGAGCCATTTTCGGGAATATTTCATAAAAACTCAGGACCTTATTCTGTAAAATCGCACTTCAATCAGCAATCCCATCAAATTTGGAATCCTAATAAGACATTTAATAATAAAAAGCTTCCAGTACTGAAGTAGTGCTTTGTACATTCTTAGGAACAAACCGAAAATCATTTCCTGGGAAAAATTTTTACATAAAAGAGATACACGGTTACATGTAACGCAGTTAGTACATGTAACGAAGTTTAATCAAAATTGTTGGGACCGTTTTTAAGAATCGTAAACTAAAAAAAAAAAAAAAAAAAAATAGAAGATTATTTCAGGTTGAGCGCTTCTGATTGACGAATTTTGACCAAATAATGAGTGCTAGGCACCTAAACAGAATGTCAAACTTCCTGAAATTTTTCGAAACTTGATAGATTGAGAAACTTTCTCATACTGTTTGTTGTAAAAGAAAGTAAAAATAGTACAACGAGAAAGATGAGGACATATCTGCTTAGCTAACATATAAATGCAAGTAAAAGTAACAAATAATTTTTTTCACAAACAAATTACACCAACAAACCAACAAATTGAGCGCCTACAACATTAATATTCAGTAATATCGCCAATAACAAAAGAGAGTACAAAAGAGTTCGTAATTTTTATTAAGACAGTGAACATAAAAATGCCATTCTCAACTTCAAACAAGGTTATTTTATGAAACTTTATATTAAAAAATTTTGATAAAAATAGCTTGTTTAATTTTGTTTAACTTTTATTAATGTTAAATAATTTTTTTTTTTTTATTTCATTATTAATAAAAACATGATATAAACAATTACTTTTTCTCATATTACTAAAAGAGGGAATTAAAAGCGATCTTGTCAAATAATAAATAGCATGACTCAGAAATGAAAAAAGATAGTTTGTATTCTTTTGGAGATCCTAGAGAAGCTGTGACGTTTGTCTTACCATTATTATGGTAACATATCGCTGTGGAAGATCCCATTTGTGTAACAATGTTTCAAGTGATATAATTTCTGATATCTTGTACTTAGTTGTTGTGGTTGGTTCCGCAGAGCTGGAAAACCTCAGAGATATTTTCCGTGATAGGCTGCTTTTTTTGTGGTTATCGACTGGTTTCGAGCGTTCGCCCATCATCAGGATATTTTTGTTTTTCAAACAGTGTGATAACATGGACTTACACGAGCAAATTTAGTTGAAAACACTTGATATCAACACACATTGTTTGACAAAAAACATCCTGATGATGGGCTAACGTCTGAAACCAGTCGATGACCACAAAAAGAAGCACATTTGATACACTTGAGGGTATCAACTAAATTTGCTTTGTGCAAGTCTATGTTATCACGCTGTTTGACAAAAAAACATCCTGATGATGGGCGAACGCCCGACACCGGTAGCAGGCTCTCACAGAAAATATCTCTGATGATCTGGTGCTTACTTTAGAAATGTGGTGTAAGTTGTATAAATCGTGCAAGCCTTTACAAGTGGGGTTGTTCAATTCAGAAGTGGTAAAATATATGTAGTCATTTGCAACGTGCGGGACAATCAATAGGTTCTGAGGTTTCCACTTTGTCATTTGAATGTCACACATCAGTGCGAGCATTAGCTCGTATTTAAGAAGACAGTTATGATAGAAGAAAGAAACCTGTGATCCTGATAAAGGGATGTGGTTTACAGAGGGAACCAGTACTCCTATTCCAGGACGAGCCAGTTTCCCGCATTGCGCATCAACGCTTTAATCTATTGAAAAAAAAAAAAAGGCGGGCAAGTACTATCGCATCAAACCATCAGATTTCTTTTTATTTTTTTCCCTTCAAGCAAAAAGGCAAAGAAGAAGTGAAGACAAAAGTGTAAAACTGGTACATACACCATGTCAAAGAATTCTTTTTATTAGAGGTATAAACAGTAAAGAGAGAAGTACATAAAGGTATTAGAGGATTATATCGAAAAGTAGGTCAATTGTGAGATCCATTTAATGTACTAGATTAAAACTATAACCACAGGACAAGCTTCCCTTATAGAATGTGGCTCATTTTAAGAACAAATAAACTTTTATTACTAATTCAATTTTGAGGAAAATTTGTCAATTATACTGTATGAGAAAGTAATGTGTATTTATTTATTTATTTATTTTAAATAGGAATCCGAAAACTTTTTAATTTTTTTCCCAAACGCTAATTGGGCGAGCGATCATGGCCTTCTGCTACGATGTTCGTCAGAGGTCTGTTAATCAGCGCCGCTGACCTCCAATCACTACCCTTAAGCCCCCACAATCTTAAGGGTATTTTAGTCAAATTAAATAATTAGTGGAAAATTTGCATTTCAAATTTAATGCAATAACTATTTTCCTCAATCAATTTCAATCAAAATAATAGCGCTGGCTATATGGTGAAAACCTATGCCAAGAGAGAGAAAAAACCTTCTAAAGAGAATGATTAATAAATTTATTAAATAAACTATATAAAAATATACATCGCCAGCAATATTGAATTGCATTTATAAAACAAGCATATATATATATACTATATAAAAGTTTTAGCCAAGTTTCAGTACAAGTTATTTTTCGTTAGTTTCAAACAACTATATGGATTCACATCCATCATATGTTAAAGTAGCCGTAAGAATTACTTGACCCTAACTTTGTTGTATATTTCAATGAAACTGTCTATCTGTATTATATATTAAAGAAACAATAGTCAGATATTGTAAAGCTGGTGGAATGTACAGTTAGTTCTAAAGGATATAAAATGTTTCTAACGATCTGGAAATAATTTATCGCATTTCTCTTTCAAGAAATAAATGTTTTCAAATTATTTCCTATCAGCCCTGTTGTCCGGACCCATTTCTATGGAAACCTTTATATTAAATAATGGAATCTGGGCCCTCTAAAGTTTGCTAATTTTGTTCGAGTTGAGCATTTTTTTTCATCAAAAAATGCTAATAACTTGATACTTTGAAGGGCCACTCATTAATAGCTTCAACAATAAAAAAAAATTAATTTAATTTCGAGGTAACAAATTTTAATTAAAATGAAAAAAAAAAAACAGAAACACGTGTTGGGGACAGGCCTGTCTCATGACAGAGAATCGTCGACTGAAGGAATAGGTAAGTATTCTGAAGATTTTTCATTAATAAATAATATACAATAATGATAAAGAGGGACCGCAAAGATGAGATAAACTGTGGCTAATGGGTTCGAGTCCCACTATTGATCATGGATTTGATTTGATGTCTTAAAATGAGTAGTGTAAAGTATGTTTGCTAACCGCTTCCGTCCACGACACCTGGTCGATAGTTAGACGTAAGGCTGGCCAAAATAATTGAAAAAAAAATAAATTACTTTACTGATTAATAGTAACAGGGCTGACATGCTGACATTATTATTGGTAATACTGAGAAAGATCTAGCTATCGTTTGAATGTTCGTTACAGTCACTATTTTCCTATATCGAGTGTTAGCCCCATGACCAACCCCCGTTACATTGGAGCACCTTAGATTTTAATAATGAGAGGTTTATTCCACTTGCCCGAAGCCTGGTTTGAGCGGAAAATGCAGGCGAAACTTTGGTTCGATGAAGGAGAACCGTAGCTTTAGAAGAAGAAAAAATAGTGAACTGTACGACTTATATGGGGAGCCTTCAATTAGTATCCTTTTTAAAGTGGCAGAGGCTGAAATAGTATGGCCGTGTTTGAAGAATGTCAGAAGGCGGATATTAAAGAGTGTATTTCAGGGCACACTGTGCAATATGCTCCAAAAGGGCCCAAAACTAGGTGGCTAGATAATGTAAGGGCTGACATGAGAAGGATAGGAGTCAGTGCCCGTTTGGCCATCGATACGGCTCAGTGGTCTACTCGAATTGAGCAGACCTTGGGATGTCAGAAGGCAATCTGAATCCTGAGGTCTTTAGCGCCTGGGAAAGACAACAAAAGATCGATGCCTAAAGAGAAAGGATGAACTTGAGTTCTGGAAAAACGAAATGGTCTTGAAACTTGAAAATGTTTCAAATAGAAAAAAGAGAGAAAACAAAAGAGGAGATGCTCAATTTGTTCTCACCAGACCACTGGTTGTAAGAGAGGCAGTGATATTAATTAACTAAGACTTTAAAAGAAAGACTATCTTCAGCCCAGTTCTTGAATATGTACTAGTACGAGTATATCGTAGTTAACGTACCTCGATTTTCGATGAATTAAAAATGCTATAGAGTCCAAAAAAAAAAAAATATGCTTAAAACATGGTAGTTTAACTGTACTTATAAGTGAAAAAACACCAATCAAACCGGGAATACTTGTTTAAAACATTTATCATTGTATAAAATAAAAATCTGGTTTATATAAATATCATCAACGCAAAACTATAAATATAACCCAATCGACTTATATATATTTTTTATTTTCATTAAAGCTATCATCAAATGCCAATAAAAATCAGGAAGGTAAATAAAATAAAGTACAAAAGTAAACATTACAGGGAAGTTAGTGTGACAAAGTATTAAAAAGGGGATGACTTTTCTATTTTGAAGGGGATTTTATACGCATGCTCATATGAGCATAAGTGTAAGTAGGGAGTTTTCCTGAACGGGACGATCTGGAACAAGTGTAATACCAAAACATCAGCCAACAAGATATCACTTGCTACAATCAATATATGTGTGTATACTGGAGGGAATGAGTACAGAAATGAGAAAGTGAAGCGAAATAAATTAAAAATAAAAAAACGTAAAAGAAACATAACAACTTGATTTAGTTGATTAACTTTATAAATTATTAAAAGCAGATAGAGATAAAATCGATATTGCCGCACAGTTTAATAGACCATCTTATCTATTTAGAAAATGAAGAGAAAGCGGTTCTCTAGTATGATAGTACTAGATTAGGTTTTTAGTAAATTAGTATTGATCATATAATCATCGTATAAGTTTTGCATATGAATATAAATAGTATCAAAACTTTATTATTATACAATGGAATAGAAAGAGCTCTTTTCTTCTCAATTTATTTTTTTATGTTCAAATCCGATTCAATCATTTCATCTTTACTACTAAAGTTCCATGTGTCTTCCAATGTTACTAAACTGCGTGCACCAAACAGAAAGAAGAAAGTTAAAGGATTGAGATTTCCAAAGTAATTATATTAACCTAAAAAACAAGAAATTTAATAAAGTGTTGTGTCACCTGTTAGCAATACATTCTCTGATTCAAGAGCGAATGTTTCAAATGGATTGATCTCTGTCCTCTAGCAGGATATCATTCTGTAGGTTTACTGTAGCTCCTCTAAGTGATTGAGCTCCCCATACCCTATACCTTAAATCCAGTTTCTGTTTCTACCTGTTTTTATTGCAGCCCGGCAGCCCTACCATAACTTCTGGTTAAAGAATGTCCTGACTGCATCTAGCGATTTAAAATTGAGCCAGCCTTGGAATGGTTCCCACCATTTTTGTCGTAAAAGAAATTGTGATCTCATTCATTGGCCTTGTCCTCACGCGGTAGTCTAGTGGTTAGCGCAGTCGCCTTTCGGGTTCGATTCCCATGAGCGCAAAGTCAGTCCCAGCATCCACAGCATCGTTATAAAAGTGGGAAGTTACACTTAGTAGCGCCCTAGATAGCGAAGGCCGGAACTAAACGGCGTGGGAACTGCGGCGTGCTTACCATACGTCCCCTATTCAAAAGTATATATGCGTCTGGCAATCCTTGGCCCTTCATGGGCTGTTGCAACACAGGTTTTTTTTTTCATTGGCCTTAATGTTTTTCTTGACAAACTTTTGAAGCCTAGCAATCTTATGAAATCATACTAACAATAGCCGTTGACATTGCCGGTATATATGCTTTGCATGTTAGACTATTCACATTAGACTTCCTTTATCATGAGTAGTTTATCCAATCCATTCCAAAGCAACTAAAGAGGAAAACACTTTCTTATACTCGTTTGCAGATGGCCACAATCTTCGTGACCGTTAAAACCCTCAGGCCTTCGAGATATCTTCTTCCATAATGATGGTGCTTTTGATTAGAATCTCCACAGCCTTATCATGGAATATACGCAAATTCCTCTTAAGGAGGAAATATCAGGAAGTCCCTTCCATTCAAATCGGATGACTGTGACGCTGGAAATCTTTTTTTGCGGAAGTTCTAACAATTTAAGATTCTATATATAATATAAATATATATAAAAGGAAGGAGCTAGAAGAGAGAGGATGGAAGGGGAAACCAAAGGAAAAAAAAAATAAATTAAGAAAAAAAAACAAATTAATATAAAAATCTATGGTTTTTTATCAACATTGAGAAGAGGAACAGTTTACAAAAATATTAGGTTTTAGATATGTTGTAAAATCTTACGCATAATATTCAAAAATAGAAATTCTGGTGTTGCAGTAAGATTTTTTTTTTTTTTTTCTTTCTTTATTTAAGATTTTTAGAATTGCATAATAAATTAAAAAAAAAATGGTATTCAGACGTCTTAATCTGTGCGGGGAGTGGTAGTTAAGAGGGCTTGGATTAGGGGATTTGCGTGAGAGGATTATTTGGAATGGAATTTTAGGTAGCAGGATTTGGATGGAGCGGAGACGAAGGGAATTATTTTTAGGTTAGTGTGGATAGTGAAGCTAAAGACGTAAAATGGAGCATTGTCTATGGATCGTAGGCATTTGGACTGCAGAGATTGAATGCAATATAGATTTGTACTTTTTGGCAGTGCTGTATAATTAGAGTTCATATGTTCATATAGGAGGAGCTTGTAGGAATTTATATAGTTACCTTTTGTTCTATAATGTAAGTTTTAAGCGTTAGTCTAGTGGATTTTTTTTTTTTTTTAACATATTGTTTCGGAATTTAATTCATTTTGTTTCAGGCAAATCTGAGGATTCCATATTTACCGACTGTGAAGGTGGAGTTCAAGATAACGGACTTGATTGACGATTGGGGAGAAAAATATCGTGGAAATGTATGGCGGGCAGGGTTTTCGGTTTACGGTGAAGATTTTATGTGCTTAGATTTATGTTTGTTGAACTTGATTCTGCATATCCGGCCAGGGTTCCTGGAGATTTGGATGTATTTGAAAAGTGTACAAGATCACAATTTAGGGTAAGAGATAACATATAGTCGGCGAAGTGGCAGCGTTGGGTTATAGTGAGAGATCCGACATGTATACGGTGAGTAAAAACCGAACAAGTATGCTCGCTTGCTCCCCTATAGATCACCAGCTGGGATTGGAAATATGGAGAAAAGGAAGGTTGCCACAAGAAAATTATAAATATTTCATATCTGATATTAATTTCAATATCTGAATGCTTTAAGACCCAGTAGCTTTGTTATTTTTGGAAAATTAAGAATTCACACATGTTAGTGTCATTTTAGTAAAGAAGTATAGCGCTAAAAGTGCAAAAATACAATTCGATAGAATATTGAAAACATGATTAGAAAATGGTAAAACTAAACTCATTTGAAATTCAAACGATACGTCTGAACTAATCTGAATAATAAACTAAACATACCAATCATAATAATAATAATTATAATAATATCGCCATTTGGAATAGAAAATAATAATAACTAGAATTATACTAAATTTGAAGAACTGTTATCACTTTTAGAGAGAATTTATATGAATACAAATTAATCAAAAATATTCATTTATTTGTTCCTATGAAATATTTTATATATTTAAACAAAAAGTAATATCTTGAAAGTCGTGAGAACTCTTACTGAAGAGACAGAGAGAGAGCGAGAGAGATTTACTAGATTTACTTGTTCCCATAATAATGGCGAAAAGACTTTATCTAAATTGGTGTCATTTACTCTACATCTTGGAGAATAGATAAGTTCAAAGAATAATGGACTAAGACAAAAACTTTGATCCTATAAAGTTAACTTTAACCACTGTATATTGGATTACCAGTGTACAAGTAATTTTAAAATCACAGAAGGCTTAGTAAATTCTATAAATAAAATCAATAGATTAAATACAAACAGAAACATGACAAATCTTCGAAAAAGTTTATACATAATATGCAAAACAATAAAATAAATATTTCCTAAAAACAAATACAGGGTAACAAGAAAAAAAAACAAAACAAATCACAGTATATAGATCAGTATAGTTTTATAACATGTAGAGTTACAATATTGGTGGGGGAGGGAAGTTGATTAGCTGGACCTTTGGTCCGTCTACTGTATACAATATTGTATTTGATTTTTGCTGAGCGAACTCTCCCTTTTTATCTCTGTTAAACAGTTTTATAGAATAAAACCTATCTCACCACGAATATATAAAATATATATATATATATATATATTTTATACAATATCGAATATGATATGTATCTTTTATATTAAATTTTAGTCTATTGTGATTTCCTGTGCTTTCAATTTTTTTTTTTTTTTTTTTTTACTTCCAAGATTACAGAAAATTAACTATTGCCACTAATAAAAACTTATTCGTCTTTAAAAACAAAAATTAGTTGATAAAATTAATTAAACAGTTTGGCCAAACAATATTAATAAGGGGACCTAGTTTCAAGCCCCCATCCTTTGAACTAAAAACTCCCTTGGGCAATATCTACTTTCAATAGCGTGCTGCCTACAATAGGAACATACCAGAAATCAGACTAATAAAAAAAAAAAATTATCTTACCGAACGAGCAGACTGCACCCTAATCTTTTTTTTAATAAAGATTGCTGCAAGGATATTTGAAATCGATAAATCATTTATTCTACAGATTTATAGAAAACCAATAAATCTTGTATTTCTAAAGAAATGTATCGTTGTTAACAAAATTTTAAAGTTTATAATTTAATATTTTCCGATAAGTTGCATAAAAGTAAACAATTTTATTTTTTTAAATTTATATTAGTTTAAAAAATGTTAATAGTAAAATATGTACTTCCGCCCCCCCCCACTACCATGACACCCTAATTCGCTAAGTGGACGCTAGCCTGCCTGAAAAACTATTTTATTTTTAATTTTATTTATTTATTCAGTTACAACCAATAAAGTGGTATACAGAGCGAGTGGAACTGAACTTATATAAAAGAAACAATCAAAAACTACATACAAAAGGACAATATAATATAAGTAATAAATGAATAAATAATAAAATGCCATTAAAATCAAAATAGAAAAGAAGAGGGAGGAAAAAAGTTACGGAAGTTATAAATAAGGTACATATAAAAAAATACGTTCAAATGATTTGGTTCGGAGATTACCAAACTGATTGTTTGTAGTTGATCGTTATCTTATCACCTATATACCTATATTACCTATTTGTAGTTGATTGTAATAACAAATGATTTGTAGTTGATCGTTATTAGTTATTACCTAAGAAACAGCAATATTTACTTAAACATTTAGCTGTATACTCGTATAAGGAAAATGCAGAACAATTCATCATACAGCGAACAGTACTGTCAGGTTCATTTAGAGAGCGTAGTGTAAGATCTATTGTACCCCCCTCTCTGGAGTCTTCTCAGTGCACTGCCCATCATCAGACTGTGAGCTCCAGAGCTTCTAGGAAGAGAAAACCTGCTGGACATCCGCCTAAGAACCCAGCACGCTACCACTGAGTTAAACCCTTCCCTCATAGATTGGATAAGTATTGTTTCTTTTCTTTCTTCAAATCTCTACATCCTGCAACCATCGCAATTGGGGCCTCCCCCTTGGTCTTACGCCGCTCGGGTGACCTTCATATGCTTTCCACGGCTCTCTCCCTTTCCATTCTGTCGAGGTGTCCTAACCATCGCAATCTTCCCAACTTTACCACCGTGACCAAATCATCCTCCTTGAAATGCTGCTTCAACTTAGGGTTATCACAGTGTAAGTCTTGTCCTTTTCTTCAGGTGGTGATGGGTCACAATAGTATTGGTCAAGAGTGGGATTCCCATCAGACATTTCGATGGAAAGACGTGGTACAAGCAATGATAAGAATACAAAATTTCAGCGCAATAATACATTAAGTATAGAAAAAGGAATATAGGATTAAACATCCAGGTCCATTTCATATAATTTTGAAAAGTGGAAACCTGGCAAAAGCGGGCATATCCCGTTTA
Organism: Triatoma infestans; assembly: GCA_011037195.1. Lineage (NCBI taxonomy): Eukaryota > Metazoa > Arthropoda > Insecta > Hemiptera > Reduviidae > Triatoma > Triatoma infestans. The sequence continues at coordinate 14,827 of JAAEAF010014505.1, forward strand.
CATCCAGAGATAGAATCAAATATTAATACAATTAACAAATTGGACAAGAATGGGGTGCAGGTGGAGTTACATTACGCTGTTTCAACAAATAAGTTCTTGTACTATATAATATTGAAAGATAAAGGTTTTGAGGCTTATATTTCTAATTATCTACTACAAATAAAAGGCATTGCCAGGGGTGTAGTTACAGAGTTGTGTGAAGGAGAGATTAAAGAAGTAATGAGAAGTACTAACGGAATTAAACTAGAAATTTTACAGCACGAAGGTGTGAAACGGTAAGTAACTGATAGTGCTACAAGAGAAAATTAATTGGCTAGTACACAATCGGTGTTTTTCAATATTGGAGGGCAAACATTACCACTTTGCGGTAAGCCTACTCTATAAGCCCTATGCGCCTCGGGACGGCTCGTCGTCACTGACTAGAATATGGAATATTTGAGCCAGATAGGATCATAAATTTTAATGTTGAAATGAAGACACTTTTCGATAAATTATTATTATATCACTTGAAATAGATTTTTTGAATTTTCCTTAGCTTTTTTATAATATAATATAATCCTTTTGTTTTGCCATTAAAAGTGAGTTTGATCAGTTGATATGACATCACAGAAAAATGAATAATTATAAAATGCAAATAATTATTTAAAAAAAAAACAAAAATAAATAAATAAAAGGATCCGTTATTACTGTTGAAGTTATTGCTGGCAAAAAGGGTTAAAGTGAACAATTGAAGTGTAAAGCCTCTGCGCTCCTTTAAGTAATTTATTGATTTAATAGGAAAGAAATTAACTTTATGTGATCTCATTTAAACTTCTAATTACACTTTTACGAGAAAGTACTTGTTTTTAAACAACTTTCTTTTGCATAATTTTTTTTCTCTTTACCTCCATTCAAAGAATTCTAACAAGAAGTCCCATCAGCTTTTACATTTACATAATTAACTAATACGTTAATATTTGATAGGGGAGATAACATAAACGATGTTTTCTTTCCCTCGATTTTGGTAAAACTTCACTAGCTTTCTATTTACATTTAGTCCTCTTGAATATATAATGGATGAGTTGATAACGCGCTAAATGTTTCTTGCCCTAAAGGAGTTCCCATAGTTACTTAAAGTAAAATATCCATTATTGGAAAACAAACTGAAGTTAGGTAGTGAAAAAAACTTTCTACTAGAATGTGTTGTAAATTTGAAGTACACTTGAAGTGAAGCCATTTTAATATAATCATAAGAATAAATTTGAAAACATTAGAAATTATTTTCATTATTAAAATAAATTAATAAAAACGCTACTAATATTTGAACAATGAATAACTAAATTAAAACATGCCCCTAAATCATCGAATATAATAAAAATATTTTGTTTCTGGTAAACGAGTTATACACTGACTGCAATAGAAATTATCTTCATCTCCTGTAGCACTACGGCCCTTGAAGGGCCTTGGCTTCCTGTAGTAGTTGGTTCCAGACGTCCCTACCGGACATCCTTCCTTATCCATTGTCATAGTTGCATATTTTGGAGATCAGACTCTACATCCTGCAACCATCACAATGACTTCAATAGAAATGATCTACTTCTTCTTACTGTAGCACTACGGCCCTTGAAAGGCGTTGGCTTTCTGTAGTAGTTGGTTCCAGACGTCCCTATTCACAACCTCTTCCTTCTCCATTGCCTTACTTGCATATTTTGGATGCCAGACTATACATCCTGCAACTATTACAATGACTTCAATAGAAATGATCTATTTCTTCTTCCTGTAGCACTACGGCCCTTGAAGAGCCTTGGCTTTCTGTAGTAGTTGGTTCCAGACGTCCGTACCGATGACCTTCCTTCTCCATTGCTTTACTTGCATATTTTGGAGATCAGACTACATCCTGCAACCATCGCAGTCGGGGCTCACCCTTGGTCTTCTGCTGCTCGGGTGACTTCATATGCTTTCCATGGCGCTCTTTCCCTTTCCATTCTGTGGAGGTGTCCTAACCATCGCAATCTTTCCAGCTTTACCAACGTGACCAAATCATGCTCCTTAAAGAGCTACTTCAACTTACCGTGCTTTCGGCACCGATAAAAGCCGTTTTCCAATGATAATAAATTAGTTTTTATTTCTTAAACTCTTGAAGAAATAAAAATAAAATAAATCCAACAACTTGCATGGAAAAAATTAACTAATACCAGTTTACTTTACTTAAACTCTGTCAGAAATCTTGCATTCCCAACACCTATGAATATATACAATAAATTCCAAAAGTAATAAAGGTTGAAGCAGCTTTGGGTTGTTATATTTTGGTTCATATTAGATTTCGCTGCATTGGTTTCGCATTTCCACTGTATATTAATGAGATACCGTTTTTTTGCCCTCTAGCTGTTCTCCTTGATAGAAGGATGATTTATAATGTCTAGAGACTCACTTACAACAGAGGCTTCGTCATCACCCCATCAAACTTGTTAGGAAGCTTGTTAGGACCATCAGATTTTCGAAATTGGTTTTACAGGGAAATGCTTTAACAGTATGTGGGTGTAGAACCTTACATTGTAGAACCCCCATTATAACTATCCCCTATATGACACCCTAGGCGGAAGTTAAGATCCGCTTTTTTTCCATCCCTCACAAATTGGACAAAGGATATAAAGAGTTTATGCCTTGAAGATATAAATAAAAGAAGTAGCTAACATAGTCAGCCACTAACAAGTTTTACAAAAGTCATAAACAAATATAAGTAGAATCATTAACCATTTTCAGAAGAATTACTAACAGTATTCAACATGCAGGGTACCAGCAAGTCTTGTCACGAAGCCCTAATCCCTTTCTCTATACGCTCTTTATAATCTGTAAAGTCCTTTTAGTAATACTTTAACTGTTATAATTATACTCATTAAATCTTGGTAAGTGTGTAGTTTATTTTATCTAGCTATCCTCCCATTACATGGCCAATAAATATAATACTTATTTTTCTGTCAGAACAGTATTTCAAAAATTTTGACACTATAGGAATTCCTTTTTTTATTTTTATTTTTGTTAGGCCCTGCGACCTATTTGAACTCGAGCCCGGAATCACTGTGTAGTAGTTCTGGGTTGGTGTACAACAGTGGTGATATCCTTAGATTTTCTCTACCTAAAGCTCATTGTCCGCTGATAGGCGATTGTCTATAAAGAAAGAACACGGCCGGTCTATAAAAGAGGCCGGCCATGCACTGTGAAGGCTCCGAAGAGTACAATAGATATTTCAGGTCGCCATTACACAAACCCTTAAAACAAATCTAATGCTTATTTTATTAATTTTATTTACTTTTCTTATTTTCTTCGAAAAAAAATTATAAATTTATAAAAAAAAGTAATAATAAATGAATGTAGTTTTTTTAAAGAATTTTTTTACATTTATAAAACAGTTTATTTTCATATAATACAATCAATGCCTTGGGCAATTTATTGGAAGCTAACAATTTTCATCGTGTTTTTTGCTGGAAAAATGTAAAAATACAACAACAAAAAAAGACAATCATTTTATATCTTTCCTCCCGGTATTATAATATATTGGTAGTGTTAACATTTACCGTAATAGAAAATAATATTTCTTCAAGATGGAGGGGAAAAGAAAACAAAATCTTACAGTACATATTAATAAAATACAATAAGAATATAGTGAAATTAATATAATTGGAGAACAATGTTGATCGATTAACTTACCAATCAACAAACAGTTTCGAATTTTATTTTAGTGCTTAATTCATTATTAAACTAATTAACTAATATGGTCTTTATTAATTAATGAATGCAAAATGCAAAAACAAAGAGGTATCTCTTTTGCTCCATCATATGTTTCTTTCTTCCTCTTAATGCTTTAAAAGGAAATATTACATATATGTCAAATTTTCTAAATTGATTTTTTCATATCGAAAATACAGGATAATAAAGAGGATAATAAAGATTTTAACATGACTAACGAAAGATCTGTAAGTGTGTTTGTTTGAACCATAAGATTTCAAAACCGAAAACAACCCAGGAACCTCAATTTCAATTTCCGTTTAAGATTCACCATTTCACACATAGAAGATTTGGTCCAAAAATCCAGCAACCAAAAATGCGACTTTACTAAATGTTTTCTTCTCGAAAGTAACACGATTTTCTTCAACTTTACTTAACCGCTCACTACATGCAGGCCTTTCACCTCTATTTGTAACAATTTTTGAGAAGGAAAAACCGATACTTGCAGTGTTTTGGGGGAACTTCAACGTTAACGGCTCCTCTAAATTTGTTATTCCCTGGAATAAACGGTGCTATCATCTACATAATATTAAGGGTATATAATTTCTCACAAAGGCAGTATCTCTTGGCGAATAGACTACTGTTTTCCAGAATGAGCTTTGTGCCATTCTTAGTTTCATTTTGGATGAGAGAGTAGGTAACACTAACTTGAAAGGTGTTTGTATCTGCCCGGACAAGCAAGCTGCGTTGAGGCGCTGGGTTCATGTGTCTTCACTTCCAGGTTGGTACTGGAATGTTCTAAAAGACTGGAAGAGCTTCTTTTAAGGTTGAGAGTGAGGAGGTGGATAGGTTTGCCAAATTAGGCGCCTCTCCATTTTCATTGTCCCGAGCCTCCTGTTGGTGTGTCTCCAGGTGTGCCTATCAGGCTTCACGTATTCATCCCTATGGATAAGCACAGTTGTTTGTCGGCAGTCTGTGTTGCTCAATGGGGGTCTGAACATTAGTTGCTGTGTCTTTCACAGAACTCTCTTAGGCATCTAGTTAGATCCCTTACTGGACATTGTGGTTTAAGGAGACACCTCTAAGTAATGCGGCTCATGCCAGATCCCTTTTGTGGAGTCTGTGAGTCAGAGGAGGAAACATCCATCCATCTTATGGCAGATTACTTGGGCTGTGAGAAAATCAGGTTCAGCACCTTTGGTCGGAACATGATGTTTGTGGAAGAGGTTAGGCTATATTTCCCCATTAAGGTTATTGCCCGATTTGTTCGGACTGCGGTGAATCTTAGGTGGATTTGACGGGGTCTGTATATTAGTTCTAAATCCGGTTTGTTGTTGTTTTTCATTGGGGCTTTGGATAGCGTAGGACCTGGTCCCTCCCCACAGACAAATAATAATAATAATAAGGTATATTAAATGCATTGCGGATAATACGAATTTGAAGATTTTACTAAATTTACTGAATTGCTTTGTAATATTTTCGATAAATCCGTCTCCAAGGATTGTTTTTAAACTTGGTATGCCATATAAATCTATCATTTCCACAATAAACCCATCCATACGCGTTTGAACTATTTTTCGAGAAAAAGGAATTTTTCGAGAAGGATTTTGGAGGAACTATGGAAGTGACTTTAAACTGCTGATACAAACTTTTTGCTTAAGTTCTTAATGAACGAGATTTAACCTAGTTTCTACAATGTTAGGCACGATCATATAACCTTCAGCAGCTTATGTCCTAAAAAACTTGTATTTATTTGTACAGTTCCTCCAAACCTATATTTACACTTAATGTCAATTAACAGATTAAAAAAAAAAAAAAAAAAGATGAAGAAAATTTGTCAAATTAGAAGAATATTTTAATAATAGCGATAGTAGAGAGTAGTGTTAATGTTCACTCACACTGGTCTCTTTTTAAATTGGTTAATTACAAATAATTGAGCTTTAGTTATCAGTACTTTACGCATTCAGATTCAAAGTCTGAGAAGGAATGTGCTGCATTCAACGCAAGGGAGACCTTAACACAGAATCGTCAACAAATCATCTGATTTCAAGTATAGAAAATTTACTGACCAAAAATATTCACCAATTTCTCAAACTAATCCTTTATTAAAAGAAGGACCTAGCGAGTAGCAAGTATTGATCATTGGGGGTCAATAATACTATTTATAATTGAATTATTAGTTAAAAAAATAATGTCATTAAAATTTAATTAATCATTTTCACGCGTAGCTAGACTTGTAATGTACATTTTAATTAGTCTTGTTCTGATAATTTAGCAGTGGTAGATTTTTACGTTCGAAAGTTATTTAACACTACAATTTAGAAAATATAGCAATTTGAGGTCATTAAATGAAATTTAAATAAAAAGCACAAAAACAAATCTTTTTTACCTATTTTTATCAGTTTTATGTGAATGACTGAGTTGGAAGGGCGAAACCGAAAATTTCTCAATTTCCTTCAATTATTCGTGTTACCAAATAACCCTGCTAAATGCTGTTGATGATTGTTGGAGGGCACTACTATAACTAAATAGCTCATCTGACGCATCCACACTAATCTAATCTATGATAAATAACTAAATAGCCATCTAACCTATCTAAATTCTATTACAAAACTATTTTGACTACAAATTAGTCAAAATAGTTTGACACTAATGTGTTCCAGACACGTTGAATAAGTAAATATATATACTTCCCTAATAAATACCTTCATACAACTCTATTTAATAGTGCTAGTTACTAGCTCTATTAACATACATATCTAATTCAACACTGTTTAAAATAACTGCAAATAATGGCTATGCTCATCCATCATTATCTTAGCCAATAATGATTTTAATTCTGGCATTCGTTGCCTTTCTGCATTGGCGGCTGTATAGCGATCCCTGATATCTCTCATATCAGTCCCTTATAATATAGAAAGGCCAAGGCTGAGGCGAGAGTTATAAACCCGCATACTGCTTCTAATCATTTCATTTCATCTTTCTTGGCACATGTCTATAAAAGTGATCTAATGAAAGTGACATTCCTTTCTTTAGACTAATGGCCAGGACTTTGTAAATGTTTCATCAAGATGGAATACCCGAAATCATAGTAATATTATCTCTTGCTTCAATTTCGTTCTTCCGAGTAGGTAGCTACATTTTGCCAAGAGGACTACAATATTCTTCAAGAGGACTTGCTAAGTTCTGGCGATAGCCTCAAGCAGAGGGAATTCTCTGTTGTCAATGCCTTACGGCATTTCAGCTCTGTCTCATTAATAGACACCGATGGGTACAAGAAATATCAGAGATATTTCCCGTAATAGCCTGCTTCTTTTTGTAGTCATCGACCGGTTTTGGGCGTTTGCCCATCATCAGGATGTTTTTGTCAAACAGTGAGCAAGTATATGTTATTACACTGTTTAACAAAAACATCCTGATGATGGGCGAACGCCCGAAACCGTTCGATGACCACAAAAAGAAGCAGGCTACCACGGAAAATATCTCTGATGCTTTCCAGCTCTGCGGAACCAACCACAACAACTACAAGAAATATTTTCAATTTCATGTCTATTCTATAAAATTTCGCCAGTTTTAAGAAATAGTTATTTGACACATTTCGCAAAAGTGGATCTGTTTCAGGACTCATATACTATTCTATGTTATTTAAGGAAGAAATGTTCGTAACTGATGAAGTTGTCTTTCTTAGCTCATTCTTCAATCTGTCAGGGCTGAAGTGGCATAATGTACCCTCCATGAATATATCCCACCTATACCACCCATTAATGCAGGGAAGCTATTTATAAACAGTTCAGATCAGTTTCACACCTCTCTACTGAGTGTCAAATGCCAAAGCAATGCCTACAGTGAAAATGGATGTGACAGAGAGAAGAAATAAGATAAGAAATTGTTTTAACATTCCAACCCACGCATCCGTGAGAAGAAATTTTATTAGATTCTCTCTTTCGGTAAAAGGCTGATTCTCCAGGTGATCCTTAAGGAATTCACTAAGAATGCTCAGTAGAAGTAATTAGGAGTGTGAAAAATGAAGCTTGGAGTAAAATGTGTTCCAATTAACTCCAAATTAGGATACAAACATGTTCGTTTCTGAAGGATATAAGAAAGGAAGGGAATCAGAAAGCAAGGTTAATAAATATTATTCAATTGGAAGAACAACTGAGAGTTATTAAACTGTAACTAGACAAGAATTTCAAAAGGTAGCACGAACATAAGTAAATGAATTACCACCCTTAACAACTCTTTTGTAAATGAGATTTAACTTCCAAAAAATTAGACAATATTACCTCTATATTTAAAATAAAAGGCGTTAAAAAGTTATTCCACTGCAGAGGAATATGCGTTATATCAACAGTCTTATAATGAAGTTCTTTGAGGGTTTAATAAGGGACAGTTATAAAAAGAATGTAAATCAAGCGAGCAAAGTACTTTTAGGGCACGCATGTTGCGCATCTTATCTCCATTATATGTTAATTACTTGGAGGACGTGAATCACAAAATCACAAGAAGTTGGGTCTGAGGGGACTATCCACAGAATATTTCGGAAAGGTATTTGATGGAAGGGGTGTAGGAACGGGAACCTCTTTCTTCCGGCTTCTCCTTCTGAAACTACATAGGAATGGATGATTGAGAATGTAGCTTCGTCATAAAGTCTCTATAAGACTAGAGCATACCAATGAATGAGCAATGAATCCGCTCTGAATGGTATAAAAGAGCATGTCTTTAGGTGGTTTACGAATCGGTTGAAAACAATCTAGAGGGAACTGAAGCTGTAGTGAATGGGCTTAGAACAGACATTCGGCGTTAGTGGGCAAATTTCCCAGCATCATTCAGGAGGAAAATGACACAATTGGAAGTTTATCCAAGAATCAGGAGATCGTGATCCTCTGGTGATCCTGAACCTATAAGCAATGGAATATACCCGATAGAATTAATGTGTCAACAGTTCGAAAATGTTATGGGAATGCCTCGGCAAAGTTAATAAGTTAGGCAGAAATAAAGAAGCTTATATTTTTGGATACAAGAGCATTGTTGGCATAGAAAGTAGAAGGGCCAGCATTCTGGTAAAGAAAGGTAATGGGCACAGAAACCCATGGCTTTGATAAGTGTCTTTCAATTCACTCTCAGAAGGCTGTCTTTTTCTGATTGGCTAAGACCGGAAAAAGTCTGAGGTTACATCAATCTCTTGTATGGCTTCGAACTCCAGCAGTTTCCTCATGGGTATCAACGAACACCTTTGCTAACAAAAACATTTTTATAAAAACCAATGTTACCAACTAAATTTGCTCTGTGCAAGTGTATGTTAACACCGTTAATGTGTTAAACATCCTGATGATGGACGAATGCCTGAAACCGGTCGATGACTACAGAAAGAAACAGCCTACAAGGAAAATATCTCTCCAGGTGATCCTTAAAGAATTCACAAAGAATACTCAGTAAAAAATTAACTTTGTAAAGTAATAGCATATGTCCCGAGCATGGGACATTGTAGACTTAGGGATCACTTGAAGAAGCTCGTTCAAGAACATGGTAGCAACTGCAGATTCCGTGGGGAGATGAAGGACAATAATACCCTTCTGATGGACTGCGATGCTATTATTCAGTGAAGGTTTAGAAACCTTGATGCATACCCGGGCAATCCTAAAATTTCTTAGACTTAAGAGGTTAAGAGGTCTCATCCTGGCATCCAATCACCCATACATAGGTCTTTCAAGGTCGCATGCATTGAAAGACCTTGAAAATAGTTGAGATGGTATTTGTAGATTTAAAAAACTCAATTTTGAATATTTAACACGTTATTGTTCGTAGTATACAGGAGAACGAAAAACTGAAATTATAAATTAAACATCTTGAACAGATATTTAAATATCTTATTAGGAGTTATTTAAAGTTCTAATTAACTTGTTATATAGACAATATTTAGTGAAAAATTAAAGAGTAAACGTCTACCTCTACTTGTTTAGCGAAGAAACATTTTATTAATCATTAAATCTTTATAATTTCTATTTTTTTTTTATATAAAAAACTTAATTGGTTACAAATGTTTCTCCTCTAATAAATAATGAATTATTTAAAAATATGTAATTTAAAATTCAATCAAAATTCTAGTCTTAAAATTAACTTTGTAAGGTAATAGCATATTAACTAAAGCTAACTGAACTTCTGTTTATCAAAGGAAAAGCAAAGCTATTAACATAAAACAAACAGTTACAAACACTTGCCAGAATAATTATACAAAGATTATATAATTATATAATGTATAAATGAACACAAAATTCTATTCATCGTTTCATTAATATTTTATGTATATGTTCATCATAAATTAGAAAATGATGGTTAATAAAATATAGACTTAATAAAAACTATGAAAATGATTATTAATTAATTAAAATTTCTCCAAATTTTAGCGTATTATGAAAAATTAACTAAAGTTAATTGTTTGTTTTTCTAAAGTTGTGTTTAGAAACTTGATTTTAAATTTAGTTCAACTTGACGAGGAATAAGAGTGTTATCTATTAAAAAATCATTAATTACCTTCCATAGTTTTCTGATCAAGATTAATTTTCTTATCTTTCGGATATCAGCTTGTGGTAGTGGGAAAATTTAATAATATTGATGAATGACAATTGTTTGTTGTCAAAACGGTGAATATAATTCTATCGTAAATAGTGTAAAATTGGATATTTTATCCGTCGTAGCATGCATATGGATTTTGTTCCTGACCGGTTTCGGATTTTCATCCATCGTCAAAGCAAATTCACAAAGTTCATGTAGAGAGTTCACATTAACGTAATGTTTTCTGTTTCACTCACACTTGTTGGTTGTATATATGTAGAAAGTATAAGGTTATATTCATCATATATAATGTTCATATTATTATTATATGGGCTCAACAGTCCTAGCGGACCCAGGCCTCATCCACAAGTTTGTGCCAGCCATCTCTATCTTGGACTTTTACCCTCCATCTTCGGATTCCCAACATTGACAGGGTCATCCTGGACGTTATCTATCCACCGCAAGCGCGGTCTTCCTCTTCGTCGAACACCACATGGTCGTCCATAAAGGAATTTTTTTGGCAGTCTTTCTTCGTTCATTCTTTCTATATGACCTATCCATCGGAGTCGAAACTTTCTTACAAGAGTGACGATATCTAGCTCTTTAAATAGCTTCAAATAATGTTCATAACATTACCTTATAACCTTCCACCATATATACAACCAGCAAGTGTGAGTATGACAGAAACATTACGTTGAAGTAAACTCTCTACATGAACTTAGTGAATTTGCTCTGATTAAGGATGAAAATCGAAACCGGTCAGGAACAAAATCAGTATGCATGCTACGACGGATAAATTACCAGATGCTATCTAACATTGCGCACCCACTTACATTTTCAACAGAGTAAAATTTATTTCAACATCTACATTCTAATATATTTGAATAAGGGGGAAAGCTGAAACGCTAATACTAATCCTAACAAAAACTGGACATGCATGTAGCCTTCCACATAGATTACTGTACTTTTGCTATTCTAGAACGCCCTCCGAAGGAAAGTAGTTGAATTTAGGCATCATGAGCCGGCCCCCATTATTACCCTTTTTCATTCTCACATCAACCTTTTTTCATTCATAAATCCGTTGCCACACTCCTTTCCGCCATCATGCGAACAGATGGAACATCAAGGGATGAGGTGAAGAAGAAAAAAGGTAAATTAATTCTGTTTAATTCCAACCCATTGTAAAAGAATAAAAAATCTCTATCTATCTATCTCTCTCCTGGAAGAAATTTTCCTCTTGATGCATATGACGATCCCAGGCAATTCAAAAATAACATATCAGAGCGAAATGAGGGAACCAGCGTAAAAATTGGAAAAGAAATTGAAGAAATGCCTGGATCTTAGTACGTAGAGAGTAGGTTGGTTTTTCTTCAATTCTATAAAAATATCTTCAATTCTAATATCGGTGCCAAACTTAAAAAATCGTTTGCTAACCCATCCAGTGGAGCTGATGATGCTAGCCCAAATTGTTAACGAATATTTCGATTGAATTACGTCAACTGAAAAGTGCGACCTTTCTAATGACCTAATAATTTTTTTTCTTCTTTAATTCAGTCTCGATTTAAAATAGAAACAATTAAACGCATATTTTATTTTATTTGGCAACAGGCAAAAGAACTAATCGCTGGTGGTAAAATATAACTTCATACATGAAAAATCATACAATTCTAATGGTATAAAGAAAAAGAAATAAATATATATTTCCCAATTTATTAATGAAGGAAACAAAAATTAAGCGAAATACAGTAAGAAGACTTGAATATTGTATGAAATTTCAGTTGAAATCTTGCCAATTTATGGACTAATAATTAATTAACATTATAACAAAAACGTGTTATTTCTCAGTTTTATTATGAATATCATGTTTTTTCCCCAATTACTTTAGTGAAATATGAGAATATTCTGAACTATATTTTAATTACCATTAAAATTAAATTTTCTCGTATATTAATGAATTTTATTCTTTTCTGAGAATGTTTGTAAAACTCGCAATCATAACTTTTAACCATCTTTTTAGTACAGAGGAAATAATTCTCAGATTCAATCCCTTCTGGTGTACAGAGAACAAACTCTCCCACCTTTAAATTTACTAGAATGACTTTTGCATACGTACCAAGTATAACTTGTAATGTAATCTAACAAACTTATAAATGTGTGAATAATTGAATAATTCTAATATTACCATAATTCTACATATATCAACATATTTACATGCAATTTTCTTATCCTTTACTTGTTCATCGAAGACGCCATATTAAATTTGCTTTCTTACAGAGATATAGAGCAACCTGTTTTTCAACTCTTTTCAAAAACAAACTGGAATTAATTCCAACTTTTACCTCATTTAACAATGAACTATTAAATGTTAACTTTTTCTGGCAACTTTGAAGTAAATTTAGTTTCAGAAAAAACGACTAAAACCGGGATGGGCACAAGACTTACTGCATCCACCGTAGATTAATTTGATACTGACTGACAGACAGACCTCACTGAATAGCATTATGCACTACCAACAAATTATATTTCATACCATGTAACATTTCACATCATAATTTATACAAATTTTTCCAACAGGGTTATCACAGGATGGGCGCCATTTTATTATTTTTTTTTTACGAACAACATTACAGGCAGAATATTTTGAAACTCTTACAATCCCAGTATCAGAATATTTAGAATTGGAAATGTATTCAATTAACAAAAAAAAAATTATATAATTTACCGCATCATATTAATTTATAATTTGTTGCTTGATTATTATCATTTCGGCGTTATTTTAGATCTAGCTAGTAAAAATAATATCTAGAAATGATTTTCCAAATATTTTTGGCAATGATATCGATCACAGGGAGTATGTTGATCAACTGAAAGTTAAAGGTGAAGTGCACTGAAGGTGGGAAGGTACGGACCAAGTTGTGTGTAAAATTTGGAATCGTTTGATCTTAGTATAGTTTAGTTTCCCTTGAAAGTTTCCCGCTTTTCCCTCTCCAATTTCACTTTGCTTAATGAGTTAGCGTTAAAAGATCTGGTAAGTGGTTAAGAAATTTGACTATATTATCCAACGAAATTCAATGTTTGGTAGAAATATACAAATATTAAGAGAAAGTATTTATGATTGCGACAGATTTTCAAAATTGAAGTTTTATAGGAAATCGAGAATCTCGGATTCTCGGAGTAAAAATGATTTTAGCAATTTGCACATATTATATACACATGCATATTTTTGCAGACAAACTTTATATATTTATAGTTTTTAGTACAGTTTTCACTATTTTCTCTTAAACGGTCTCTTAAATTGATTTTTAGAGGTTCTGAGAGAGCTGCTTCAACTTGAGGCTTTCGTTTAAAGTACCACTTTGGGATTTCTACCTCTAGTATAGTATTACAGTAAGATCCCTTAAATCGTTGCTACAGTTTGGAAGTCTAGTTCTAAAAGGAAGATAATCAGAAAGTTAAACTATTTCGCATTTGGAGTTTTGAAAAGAAAATCAGTTGATCAGAACGTCGCAGAATTTGATTCTGAATTTTTTCGAGTTTTTCTTGAAAACCGCTTCAACGCTTTTCTTCAAACTTGAAATGTCAGATGCTCTTATTACATAAGCCTATCAATTTTTTTTTTCCTGTGATCTTACGACCTTTGGTTATATCCCGGTACCCAATGCCTACTATTCTCCGGTTACTTTTATTTGAAACATTTTTTGGGGAAAAATTAATTTCAAAATGTTTATAGGGGATCCATGGACGTTAGGCTTAATTCTAAACTAGCATTTCAAGTTTCGCTGGGATTATAGAGGCACTGACGGTGGTATACAATGTAGTCACATTCCGCTAACTCGTTTTCCTTAGGCACAACCAACAAGTAAAAAATGTACGGTTGCCCAGCTTTTATATTTTCTGCAAAGTTCATGGTCAACCAAAGCTTCAGTAAAAAGCCCAGCTTTAAAGAAAATTTGTCCATTGTTATTGTAAATGATAGATTAAGATATTGAATGTATCACACAGGATTCGCTAATCTGCTACATGGCAATATTTACTTTTATAGCTGCAAAAGCAGCAAATGATTACAAATGTAAAGGAAGGGACTTAATACTGTACCGAAATGGCATTTTAAATGGAAGCTTTGAAACCTCCCCCTGCCTGAACTTCCAAATATCAATTTTCCTGTAGAAAATGTTTCAAATCAAATTAGTTGTTATGTGAAATTTAAAGAAAATTTGCTCAGTGGTAGCACTGAAGTTTTACTCGGAACGTTTACTCGTAAGTCCAATGCTACCCTTTGACTGTTTTTTCCTAGGTGCCTCTGCAGTTTATTGTCCGGCGATGGATCAATGTTGTCTATGACGAGAGAACTGTCCGGAGGCTAGCAATTCATTGAGGAGGATTAGGGGGGCCTTTGATACTGACGCGGCTTATGTATATAAAATAAAAACAAAAAAATATATTGTTCATTAATTAATAACAGAAAATTAAAAAAAAAAAAAGTATGATCTGGCTTTCGGAATGCTAAGTAGAAGGAGAGTTTAAAATCGCTGAGAAATTAATCAGAGATATAATTCATTGAATATGAAGGTGAATTTAAAAATGCTCTTTACAATATGACGAAGTTATGGAAAAATGGAATTACACCATATAATTACTATAAGATAATAAGTACACTCTTCTATTGAGAAAACTAATTAAGGCAATGAAATACCGTGGATTTAGATGAATATGTTATTGGTAAGTCTAAGACACTGATTCTTAATGAGCTTTACAATTTATAGCGCCAAAGAGTCGTGCTTAATACGGAAAGTGCCATGAGATGTTTAGATCAGACATGCGTCAAATTTATACCATCAGATCAATCAAGGGCAAATTTTATTTTAAGTTTTACAACAAATAGCAGATACTGTTTCTATAAGTAAGTACTAATTTTAGCTTCTTATTTTTTTTTAGTTAATGAAGTTCAAACTTCATATTCCGTTTAGAAATCACTAAATATAATTATCACTATGTAAGTATATCACTATAAATAAGTTTCAGTCAAATCCAACAACTGGGAGGTACCTAGAGGAGTTTTGATTATTTTCCCAGTTTGCATGGAAAAGTTTTCAAAAACTTTAAAAAAAAAAAATTGTACATTGATTCTGACTATATAGATTATATATAGGTTTATCACTTTTTATTATTTTAGAGAGTTCTGAGGGAAGCTGTATAATTTTAAATTTCCTAAACATTCTTTATCAATACTGTTCTTTAACCCCAGTAATATTAAGTAGCAATCAATTTTTAAATAAATCAATCAATGTTTATGTTGTAAAATAGATGTTAAGGGTCTGTCACAAAAAAACTCTTTTTAAATTTTCACCGACGTTTTGGCAAATTTATTGCCTTCTTCAGAGTAAAAATTTCTTGTTAGAATTTCTTAAAAATTACAGTTAAACTTATGATATACCATTGCCAAGTATTACCACAAGTTAAACTGTAGTTTTTAAGAAATTCTAACAAGAAATTTTCACCCTGAAGAAGGAGATAAATTTGCCGAAATGTCGGTGAAAATTTAAAGGAGTTTTTTCTTTGAGACCGAACCTCAACATCTAATTTACAATATCGATTACAGCGGTCGTAACGAACACCAAAAATCAATGTTTATATTAATGTTGTGGTGATTGGGTAGAGCTGGAAAGCATCAGAGATATTTATATTCCGTGATAGCTTGTTTCTTTTCGTGGTCATCGACCGGTTTCGGATATGCGCCCATCATTAAGATGTTTTGTCCAAACAGTGTGATAATATAGACTTGCATAGAGCAAATTTATATCAACTAGACTTGCTCTGTGCAAGTCTATGTTACCACACTGTTTCGACAAAACATCCTGACGATGAGCGTAAGCGCAAAACCGGTCGATGACCGCGAAAAGAAGCAGGCTATCACGGAAAGTATCTCTGATGCTTTATATTAATCAATTGGAACTTGAGAAATAGAATGAGAGGAAGTCGTGTGAGAGTTTTGAAACAGATTTTAATTATTTATCATATTTTATATTAAACTAATAAGTAGATTGTTTTAATTTATTAATTTAAGGAAATTAGTTGTAATTATAATGTTTAATTAATGAAGTAACTTTATGTTTACAGTGTTTTTATTTCACACACTTGGCGTCAATATTTTTTTTTTCTTTGCTTCTACTGCCCTCACGCGTTGGTCTAGTGGCTACCGCTCTCGCCTTTCGTGCGAGAATTCAGGGTTCGATTCCCGTGAGCGCAAAGTCGGTGTTGACCCAGCATTGTAATAAAAAGTAGTAGCTACAGTTACTAGCGCCCTAGCGAAGGCCGGAACTAAACGGCGTGGGAACTGCGGCATGCTTACCACACGCCCTCCTATACAATCGCCGTCTGGCAAGCCTTGGCCCTTCATGGGCTGTTGCGCCATAGGGTTTTTTTTTGCTTCTATTAATCTTACACACTTGAAATGATTTAATTTATTTGTCATTAAATAGTACTTAAGAAAATCGTGCCTCGCTTGTCCCAAAACTTCATGGACATCCAGTTCTAACATAGAAATGCACTTTCCATGTACTTTCCTTGTGAAACAAGTGCAATGCTACCACCCTATGTTACATATTTTCCTGTACTACAGGTACAAAATTACTACTATGCACCATATGTTATTATTATTAATTCTCTTCAAACCACTTCGCAACCACTTCGGAGTTCTCAGAAGTAAAACAGGAAAATGCATATAAGCAACTCTAAATCTAAGCGTTGTATATTCTTGGTAGCTGACTGGGCACTTAAACATTCTCCGCAAGTGAAGTACCTCATTTAAAACTACAATGGCAGTACATAAAATGCTGTTAAGTGCTTAAAATATGAATATATTATCTTATATAGCAACATTATATTAAATTTCTTCTTGTTGTAGTATTGAATAATTGAAGGAAAACTTTGAAAAAATACATTGCAGTCTAATGAAAATCTAGGTGTAATACTTGAGAAAATTTATCAAAATCTATTTACATTAACTAACAGTTGCTCTGTTGGTAATATTTTTTTAAATGATATATTTACGAGAGTATAAGATGTTTGTACTTTTCGATTACATATACTATTAATATAATTAAATAATTAAATATGTAAATAAATTATAATTAAATATGTATTAAATAAATTTAATAATAAAAAATAATAATAATAATTATTATTATTATATTAATAATATATAGATATATATATTATATATGTACATAATATTATATATATTTTACAATATTATAGATACAAGGCCTCGTTCTCCATGTTTATATAAACATGTCCAATATAACTAAGGTAATTACAATATGGTCCCTCTACAACAGATGTATGGACAGTGTACGTATAACCAATGTCGTCCCCTTGATATATTATAGAAAGTTAACATACTATTTTATCTTTTGCATTTTTCTCCAGAAACAGAAGGAACATTAGACGAAAGAAAATGAGATGTATTTGAAATATGATTTTTTTTTTTCCACGAGTATACATTATTTATATATAAAAAATTATA
The DNA here is from genome assembly GCA_011037195.1 of Triatoma infestans. NCBI lineage: Eukaryota > Metazoa > Arthropoda > Insecta > Hemiptera > Reduviidae > Triatoma > Triatoma infestans. Next base: position 32,609 of record JAAEAF010014505.1, read on the forward strand.
TACATAAAAGAAAGAGAGAGATATAAAGTCAACATTTTTTTTTTTTTTTGAGAAAGAAGAGAGATACAACTAAGTTGTTATTAAAAATTAAAGTTTCATGTTTTTTACTTTAGACAACTACGACTTTAATGATCATTCTTGTATTCTAAAAACAAATAATATTGTTATTTGTTATTATTTATATCTTCTTAATAGATACAAGACTTTTAATAAATACAATTTTTAATATTTTTAAAATAATATTAGAAATAAATATTTAATAATTTTCCATTCGTAAGCAACGTTAAATTATTATAAGTAGTAAATTATTATTAATATTACGTGTATTGGTTATGTTAAAGTTCCCTGACCAACACAAAAATTGTTTTTTAATAAACCAGATAGAAGCAACTGTGTTTCTGTAAATGTGTTTACTGTTTACAAAATATTACACAAAAAAAAAAAAAAACAAACATACAAAAAATCACAGATATCTTAAACTTGTTATTAATTAGGTTTTGTGGTATTTAGGATTCCTAAATGAAAGTAACGATCAAAATTTATCAACCTGAAGGTAGACATTCCTTAATTGTTGTTTTTTCGTTTTTGTGATTTTCTTAAGATCGCTTTCCTTTAATCTTGATATTCTAACTATAAATATACAAAGAGACTGACAGCCACAAAAACACTAGTAAAACCTTTATATGTTATATATGTATATATGGTCTTATAACTATTCTTTGGAACATTTTTCGGTAAAATTGAATTTAAACAGTTCTAGAAGGAGCAGCGATTAAACTGTCATTTCTGTTTCACGCACATAACATTAAAAGCAACTAACAATTTTTACTTTCTCTTACTCCTAGTAAGAGGAAGTATTGTAATCGGGTCAAATTTTCGATATCGGGTTTTCACCGGAAATATCCGTTTTGATTTTTATAAAATTTTTACTTTTGAACAAGATGTATCAGTTTAAGGGATTGTGACAATTGCAATAATGGAAAGTCTTGTGAATAATTTATACTAGATTGTATTTATTTATTTATTCTTTTTAATAAAAACGGCTGAAAGAAAATATTATGAATTACATTTAATAAAACTGCCTCTGTCTAACATTATAAAAATTTCCAACCATATTAGAACAAACCAATTTTAAAGTAAAGGATCCTTATTTACCAGAGTAATCTCCTTGGTTGCTAAATTGTTACACTTATTTCCTTAACAATCATAAAGATATCGATTATTTAAAAAAAAATTTTTTTTTTTTTACAATGCCTTTAGTTTGGCCTTTCGGCCAAGTCTGGCAGCCCAGATAAATGTGCATCATACACGAAACTGGATTGCACAGATGATGTAACATCTTTTAGTTCGGGGCAGAGAGCTAAATGCTCTGTCATGTCTTTCCCGCCGCACAAAGGGCATTGGGGGGTGTCAACAATCCCTATACGGTGGAAGTGCTTCTGTAGCAGATCGTGGCCCGTCAGCTTACGGAAGCAGGCAACAGCAACCGAACGCGGAAGAATGGCGGGAATCCTGCCGCTCGCTTCCACCAATTTCTCCCACTTTCGTCCAGCTGCTATTTCTGTGTACTTATTGTGTCATATATCCAATAATGACGACGATACTAGGGCCTTTAAATTTCTAAGTGGAACGGGTAGGTCAGGTTGTTCTTTCTTCGATCCCTCCTTAGCCAAACAAATAGCTTGCTCGTTCCCGTAAATTCCGCAGTGGCCTGGTATCCACTGCAATGCAATGAGTTTACCCGCTTTAGTCAGGCGGCTAATGCTTTTTTTACATGCAGCTTCTAGCCAACCTTCGCTGGTTTCCGGTGGCGTAAGCGATCGTATAACCGACTGGGAGTCGATCAGCAACACTACCTTCTCCTCAGGCCTAGTACAGATAAAATCTAGGGCAACATGGACTGCGTACATTTCCCCATCATAATTGTCACACCAGTTTGGAAGAGGGATGTTTTCTTGGAACGCTTTTGAGAAAATACCGGCTCGGCTCGCCTCTTACTGGCATCAGCTGATCTGTCAGTATATATATGGATCCATTCGCTTGCTGGATATTTTGTTTCTATTACCTGCAGTGATGTCACCTTCATCTGAATTTCACTCATATTATTTTTAACACTAACGCCATGAAGTACCTCAAGTCTTCCTTCGGCCATCTCTATGAGATTAATATTGTTTGGTCCTAACGGTTGACGTTTAATGAAAGAAAGGCCTGTTTTAGCACGAAGCTCCTCTAATCTGGCTAGCTATGTCTTCTGCGTCTTGAAGCGGTCGTGTGCACCGCATCGTGTGCTTGTACTAGGATCAGAAACACTCGTTAGAACTCCTTAAAAGTTTTTCTTTAAGGAGAATTGCAGCTTCCACTCTTCTCTCAGCCAAAGACTGAATATCCGCTTGTAGCTCTAAAGTTTCTATTGGCGTAGACTTTGTACCTCCGGTGACAACTCTTAAGGCGCAGTTTTGAATTATAGCAAGCAGGCCAAGATATGTCTTGGTTGATGTGATTAAAATTCGTTTTCATACTCTGTGACTGGGCGCACGAAAGTCTTGTAAGCTAACCCAAGAATATCCTGAAAAGCACCCCACTTCACGGCGGCTAGACGCTTTATCAATTTGAGCCTGAAGGCGCTTCTTTCGATGGTCTTTTGGATTTGCTGAGACCAATTCAATTTTTAGTCCAGTGTGATCCCTAAGTAGGTGCTTTCGGTCGATCTGTTCAGTTCGATTTGCCTAGTTTAAGCACTATGCTGGCAAGAGGTTTTGTGCTGAGAGTAAATAACTGGAAACAAGTTTTATCTGCATTAATAATCATTTGTACTTGCCCAGTTGGCTAGAACTTCTAATGATTGATTCATAGTACATGCTAGCGCTTTAATATCAGAACAAGTTGCCAGATGACAGGTCGTCAGCGTAAAGTAGACATTGTGTCCCAGGCACAGCCTGTGCAATGACGTCATCTATGTCGGCAATCATAATGTTAAAAAGTACTGGACTTAGAACAGACCCCTGGGGCAAACCCTGTTTAGTCTGCCTGTAGCGAGATTCTGAATAATTGTATCTGACCCGGCTAAAACGCTGAGCACGGAAAGATTTAATCCATTTAAACATATTTCTAGCCACACCCAATTTTCCCAACTTTTCTAACACTTTCGTTCTCCAGACTCGTTTGAAAGCCGACTTAATGTCTACAAAGACAGCAAGGGAGCTCTGTTTTCTATTAAAACCATCTTTAATTTCCTGTGTAAGCCTAGCCACCTGCTCAACTGTACTTCTGTGTTTTTAAAACCTACCTGTCTACTTGATATTAATTCGCCCTTTTCTAGATAATACTCTAGCCGATTCACTATCATACTCTCAACTACCTTACTCAAAACACTTGTGAGCGAAATCGGCCGATAACTGCTCAGGTCTTGGGGATCCTTATTTTTCTTCAAAATAGGGATTATAGTAGCTTTCCTCCATTCACTAGGAATCTGCTCGTGCCACGTCTGATTTATAAATTTTAACAGAACCTGTCCTAGCTTTGGAGCCTAAATGTAGAATGAATTCTGGGAGGAGGAATTTTACAATTTTAAAGTAAAGGATCTTTATTTACCAAAGTAATTTCCTTAATTCCTAAATTGTATAAACTTATTTCCTTAATAATAATAAAGATATTGATTATTTAAAAATAAAATTAGGGAACTTTTTGGTGCAATCTCTTTTAAAGTTACTTTATAAGAATATTATTCGTTTTTTTGTTTTCGTTGTAATGAATTTTTTTAATTCATTACAGACTTGGCAGTCCCACAGTAATCGCAACTATGTATTTTGTTTTGTGTTTGTGTTTTGTGGTATAATTTTTCTCTTTATTTTTGTAATGTTCCTGAAGAAGGCAAACAAAGTTTGTCGAAACGTCGAACTTGTTAATAATTAAAAAACAATCACAAAATTATTCTTTTGTTTTTTGTTTTTTACCTTGAATTGGTCGATAAGCCAACAAATTCTTGTTTTCATATTACAACTAACTGCCAACAAAGAAAATCATCTGATTAAATATATTGATAGAAAATCAATTCGAAGTGCGCTTTACTGAATATATTTTTGACTTTTGCTAATTTTCTCCCAAAAAAAAAAGCCCCCAACTATTTTCTTTAAACATGGAATGTTATATAACTGCATATAAATAAATATTCACCACTTTTATTTGTAATATTTTCTGGAAAAAAATTATGTTGGGAATTTCTGAGGTACCTGTGACGTTAGGATTAATTTTAAATTATCAAATTTTATTGGGGAATGATCGAGGTGCTGCTTTTTGATGGATATGTTGTTAGGCTGCTAGCTACTAATATTAAGTAAAATAAACTTCCCCTCCATACACATACACATATATTATTATGGAAAAAAAAAAAACCCTATGACGCAAAAGCCCAAGAAGGGCCAACGCTTGCCAGACGGCGATTCAAGTAAGAGGTGTATGGTAAGCACGCCGCAGTTCCCACGTCGTTTAGTTCCGGCCTTCGCTACCTAGGGCGCTACTAACTGTAGCTTTCCAAATTGAAGGCCCTCACGGGAATCGAACCTTGAATTTTCGCACTAAAGGCGGGTGCGCTAGCCACCAACCAACGCTTGAGGACCATATTTTATTAAATTTTACTAAATTTAATAGTTTAGTAAAAATTTCCATTTTTAAGTAAATTTATTAATTAGAATTTTAACAATTGCTGCAAAAGAGAGTCGGTTTTGGTAGGTATTTCTCTCCAGATATTTTTTTATGTTTGTTTTTTAATGAATAGTAATTGTTACATATAAATCTTGATTTGTGATATTCATTCTACAATCATTCAGAATGATGAAGTAATTAATGAATACTATTATAATTTGCAGTGATTGCGTTTTCAATGAATTTATCATATTTTTTAAGGAAGATATAGAACGCAGTATATAGAGTGGGTAACAGTAGCAGAAAGCAGTAGGTTTGTAGTAGACAGGCAGGCTCCGTGCTCTAAACAATAATTGACACTTGCTCCTCAATTTAACATCACGCTTGCGTGTTCTGCCTTTAACAACAGTGTTACTATTTGCAAGGCGCAAAGTAATCAACTTCTTCTTGCAACATCATCTGCTTGAAGAGAAAGGGAAATGAATATATATACATATGTCAACCAACAACTATAGGCTTTTCCGTTCATTGATTTATGTTTACATATTGAACACGACCTTTTGTCAGTTTATATAACATCAAGAGTAAATACGCTTTCAAAGAGATGTATGTATTCTTTAATTACTTGAACGTTAAATGATGCTTAATTAGAGCACATTAGTTAATTTAATTGTCACCCAATATTATTACATGTTCACTGGCTCTGGGTGTTGTTACTATGTACATATGTATGTGCGCAATATAATCAATAAAACACAGTTTGATGTGAATCTCATTTCAACAGATATATTTCTTGATATTTTAATTTTTTTCAGTTGAATTTTTTAAAGTACTCGAGACTTATGAATATTTCTGCTAGTTAAAAAATTAGCTATTGTAAGATTTTTTGGAGAGATTATTAATCTGGCTTTGAAATACTGTAAATTCTCTCCCTCTCTCTCGTAAAAAAGTCGTTAAGTCTACATTGCGGTGGTCTTTAATTTAATTAATTTAATTTGTTGCGGAAGTCAAAATTATTATTAATTAGCCTAAAACATCAATCTCATTTTTTTTCTATCCTTTAGATCAAATTAACCACAAAATGTTTTAAACGCTACATTTAAAATCTGTAACAACATTATTTAAAACAAAACTTCTAAGGAATGTCCTTCCACAGAAGGAACAAATGAATGACGATTTGTTTGATGAAATTACAAAAAAAAAAGTGTGAAAAAATCAAGGCTTGCAGGACGGTGATTTTTATGGCGTGTGGGGGGCTCGTGGTAACACACCGCGGTTCTGGACTTTGCTACTTACGTTTTCGCTACTAACTTGTAACTCACCAAGTTTTTCACTATGCTGGGTCAACATTATCTTCATCCTCAGGGATATCGAACAAAATCGTTATTGGCGCTAGTTAATAGACCAATATGTGAGACCTGATTTTTCTCTCACTGCTGTTAATATAGTTCTACATAGTGTTCAAATTTTCTTTACTCAAGACTTTTGGGATTTCCTCGGACATAGCTTCAAAACTTAATTATACAACTTACTATCCATTTCATTTTAAATATCTTTCAGGAAAAATTGATTTTAGATTTGGAGGGAACTGTAACGTAAAGGTTAAATTCCAAATTGCCATTTCTAATAAATTTTTTCTTTTTACTTCAATTTCTACTCATTTGCCCTTTTATAATATATATACAGAGTATCCCATTTAAACGGGCCACTTTTGAAATAACTCTTAAACGAAGAAAGATATCAAAAAAGTGAACATAACGTTTGTTGAAGTATTTGCGCTCTAGTTTATGATGGTGTTAATGTTATTTGATTTTATTGACGACTTATAGCTGAAATCGGAGATTGAAAGTTGCGATTTCCTTTTAACCCCCAATTTTTACAACTGTATTGAAAACTACTAAAAAAATGAAGAATAATGCCGTTAATTTTACTTCAATATTTCAAACCGTTGACAAGATATTCAATCATAAAGATTAAATTTTCGTCGTTTTTATGATTTCTTTGTTTTATAAACTAAAATTAAAAGCGGATTTTCTTATTAATTACTAATAAATAAGAGCGTTTAAATGCTGACAACACTTAAAACCTATTTTAGAACCATTAGGGACTTAAAAATTCAGGTAAAAGTTCATTAAAACAAAACAATATTCCAGTTTATTTACAAAAATCTATAAAAAAATATTTCCTATTTATTCAATATAACCTCCTCGGCTTAAACGGCACAAGGGCAGTCGCTGCCCAACAGATGAAGTTGCTAACCGTATCATGTCTGCCGGAATTGCTAAGCAGGTTTGGAATAAATTTTCTCTAAGTGCTTCTGAAGTTGTTGGTTCCCTGACATAAATTTTTTTTGTTGAGATATCCCCAAAGAAAAAATTCAAGAGGGATTAAATCTGGCGTTCTGGAAGGCCAGCTTACCAGTCTCTGTCCCCTGATCCAGCGGCTACTAAATATTTCATTCACTTTTCTCCTCGCCAGATAGCCAGATTTAACCCCAGAAATATATTTTTATAGATTTTTGTAAATAATTTGGAATATTGTTTTCTTTTAATGATGTTTTACCTGATTTTTAAGTCCCTTATGGTACTAAAAGAGGTTTTCAGTGTTGTCAGCATTTGAATTCCCCTTATTTATTACAAATTAATAAGAAAATCTGCTTTTTAATTTTAGTTTATGAAACAAAGAAATAGGCAAAAAAAACGAGGAATATTTAATCTTTATGATTGAATATCTCGGCAACGGTTTGAAATATTGAAGTGAAATTAACGACATTATCTTCATTTTTGTAGTAGTTTTCAATACAATTGTAAAAATTGGGGGTTAAAAGGAAATCGCAACTTTCAATCACCGATTTAAGGTGTAAGGCGGAAATAAAATCAAATAACATTAACACCAACATAAATTAGAGCGCACATACTTCAACAAACGTTATGTTCACTTTTTTGATATCTTTCTTCGTTTAAGAGTTATTTCAAAAGTGGCCCGTTTAAATGGGATACCCTGTACGTAAAGTTGGTGAGGAAACAAGTATTTACTCAGTAAGTAGATGTGCAGAAGAGAGATTATATAGTAGTGCCATAACATGCAACCAACACCTAAATAACATTTTGAAATTTAACGACCCAAATTCCGCAAAACTAACTGAAATCAATTTTTTAGGGAAGTATATTCCGATAGATTAATATGTGTGCATTTAGCATTCTAAGATCTAAGGAAACGTTATAATAAAAAAAAAAAAGAAAAAGATAGTCCAAAAACCTCAAAAACTTATTCTGTAAAATTACACTTCCGGATAACCTATTTATTTTAAATTTGGAATTCTAGCAATGCCTCTATTGTATTAACATTTTTTTTTCTTTCTCAGCGAAGCTCAAACCATAAATTTCCGGTGAAAACTCACTTGGAAAATTTAACAAAATCGCAACACTTTGCTCCTGGCTGTAAAAAAGGCCAGTGTATACAAACAGATGCAGAGCGCCGTGTTTATTACAAGATACTATATAGTGCCAAGTTTAAGACACATAGCCTTTGCAGGTTTAGTATAACTTACAAGTTTCTTATGAAAACTAAGAGAAAATACAAATAACTGGTTCTATTTTTATAACACTTGTACAACTTTATAGCGTTTTCAAATTAAAACGTAATTGACAGATTTTTCTCAATGTTAGACGATATTAGAAGCACCCTTTATTGATGATAGAACTGTGAAATATACTAAAAAAACATTTTAAAGATGAATTCTTCTCCATCACAGAAATCCTACAAAATAAAATTTATTCAGAAAAACAAAATTCTCGAGTTTTGTCTCGGCTTACTCGAGAATTATTATGGAAAATTTTTAGAGAAGTTTTTGAATTGGAGCAAATTGTAAAATAAATAAATCACTCACTTCAGTTTCAATTCTATTTTGCTTTTGTGAATTATATTGTTGGATACGTATATAAAACACCTCCAGACACACTCTTACGTGTGCAAACACCTTTCTCTATAAATATTTTTTTCCAAGCTCAAGAGATGTCAAAACCTGTTGTACGATGAAATCTGACAGCAGTTAGAAAATGTAAGAATATTTCACGAACAATAGGATAAATATATTTGTATCTAAAAAGAATATTATATTTATTGTATCGTACTATTATTAAATTTTAGAAAAGAAATATAGTATATAATGAAGATTAAACGAGAATTTTCTTACTTTTTTTCTTAAATTATATGGTTTATTTTCATTTAATCAAAGCTGTAATACTTTTTTTTTTGTTTTGTTAATATTAAAACGAAATATGTTTATCTTTATCAGCTCAGAGATCTAATTACTTATTTTAGTTTTTTATAAACTCTATGTAATCATGTTTGAATATAATTTATGCAAAATTCTGTTTTATGTTACTGGTTTCAACTAGAAATTATGATGGTTTGATGTGGTAATCAGCTTGAAATATACATCGCTTTTGCATGTACGTTTGATTTATATTCAAAGGATGTTATTCAGTCAGAATTATTTTTGTAAAGCCTTAATAATGTATCATGTATTTTATTAAATAATTGTTTTCAGATTTGTTTAATTAACAGATTAATATGTCAGACTATTATAAAGTTTTTAAAAAAAGAAATAAAAATGAAAAATCTAATGAAATCTTAGTAGCCAAGTTATAGAAGTTCAATAATAATAATAATTATAACCATATTATAATATAAATATACAGTGCACATTAATAAGGATTAAATAAAACCTAGTTTTGATTTTACCTAGTTTTTCATAATTTTGTAAATTGAGGCGGCCTCCTATCTTTGCTTCTTATCTATACTCAATTAGAACTTGAAGCCTCAGGACTTAAATACTTAATGTCTCTCTGGTTTCTACATTTTATTGCCACCATCTGCATCCTTTTTTGCCATCCACCGTAATTGATAATTATATCTCGTCTAGATTTCTTTCTTAACATGCGTCTTGAAATTGTAGTGGCCAATCATTCTCTTTTATGATTCAGAGATTCCATTTATCTTGCCCTCCTATAAATCCTTATGTTTTTCAAGCCAATCACTTTAATTTACTCCTCTGTGAATTCGGCATCTATTTGATTGCTTCTTTGTATTCTGGTTTGGCCTTAGTATGGCAAATTATTTCGCACCAACCGTACCGTAAGCCTTTTTACTAAATAATTCCAAAACATGCTACCTCTAAATTCCCTGATGTCATTCTTTTGGTATGTTTGTTTGTTGCATGCTGCATAATCCCGGGTCCATGAATTGATCAATCTAATCCAGGCCGCCTTGTACTGTGAGTTTCCATATTCTACGCATATAATTGCTAATTTCGAGAAAGTTTTTTTTATTCCTTTTTACTTTCTCTGAAAGAGAAATAAACTTATTGCTGTAATAGAAGTACTGCAATCGTTATCGTGTAGCCATACGAGTGTTTCACACAAGATTTATTTTAGAAAGGAAATGTATGCTTAAAATATTCAAATAAAATATTTAAATAAAAATAATAAATTATAATTTCTAACATAAGGATCTCAAAATCTTGCAAAATACAAAAATCTGTGAAAATATTGGAAAATAGTTTCCACAATTTTTTTTTATCCTTAATCTGAAGAAATCGGCTAAAGTCTAAAAAAATAAGTACTATCCTTTTAAATTATTTTATTTTTTTTAAGTTTCCTATAGTTCCTATAGTAAACTAGAAATAATTACTAATGTTAATTCCTACATAATCAGATAATTCATTACTATTAGACACAGTAAAATCACAAAGCTACATTGAAAATAAAAATGGCAGTAATTTTGAAAGAAACAGATTGATCAGAAGAGGCAGCATTAAAAAAAAAAGGATAAAGATCATAAATCTATTTTGTAATAAAATAAATTAGTTGCTTCCAGAAAGATATTCCCTTGTGTATCTGATCTCATGATATGGTTAATTGATATTTAATTCAGTATGACGTAGTTAGAATTAGAGTGTATGTTACAAGCTAATTTTCTTATACTGACAGTTAACAAGTTTCTACATTATTGGATACCAAAGTTTAAGCATGGGATATTGATAAACAATGTTACATGTAAATGTATACAACCAGTATTGTCGAGAATTGTTTTGAAACAAATAATTCTTTGATTATGGTTTCCAATAATTAAAATAGACAAAATTAATTTGAAGTATTTTATATTTATAATACGGATTTTAATATAATATTAATTTTATAGATTGATTATTCAGTAACAACGTGGAAAGGGATTAATATAGGTGTGAGTGTATGAAAGAGAAAATGGAAAAGATTCAAAAGTAGAAATCCGAAGTGTGTGTGGGAATTTAGAATATTAATGTGCAATGTGAAGTGACTATAATTGAAATCCAATGCAACCTAAAAGACCTGTGTTTTTATATTCTGGTCATAGTAAACTACACGAGCATGTAATAGAATGGGTGTGCATGTGGGGTATAGGGTAGGCTGAGTTCGTCTTAGGTAGACTAAAGTCTTTCTGTACCATTTCCCTGGCAGCCTAAGTGTTACAGAAACTTTTGGAATTTCCTCGAACACAGATTCAAAGAATTCTTTTAACTTAAAAAAAACTACCACTAACTATCCATTTCACTTTGAATTATCTTTCAGGAAATTTGATTTCAAGTTTTGAGGTCTTGTTACGTAGAGACCTAAATTGCCAAATTGCCATTTCAAGTATTATTGGAAATTGGCCCGTATCGCTGGTAGTCGGGCTGCAAGATACTCACATTCAGATTCCTTTGTAACAAAAATGTAATGTTAAGGCCGACTAAATGTAGAAATTATAGTTTTGATACAAGTTGTCCAGCAAATTTTAATTATTGAAGTGAATGCCCTGCGTATTTCACATCAGATTTCTTTGAACTCTCTACTTCGATTCTTCTCTTGTTGAATCCTGCAAGTTATAGAAATGATTAATAAAAAAATGAAAAAAATATTTAATACTTCAACAATTATATTTTTCCGACGATATGATCCGTTTAAATTAAAAAAAGATTTAGATCAATCATTTCGTTTTAAGGTTACCAAACTAACACTGAACTAAAATTCCATTAAACTAATAAAACGACTATTACAATTTGAACAAACTACAATTTGAATAAAGAAATGTACGGTAGGAAAAAAAAGAAAATAGAAAATTCTAAATTTATATCTTTCATAAATATGTCTTTTGTAATATGAATATTTAAGAATGAGGCCATTAAAGAAGTGATATAGATAAAATGTGGGAAATATCGCCAGGTAATGACAGATATATGTAACAAGGAAATCTCTGGATCATATTTCAATGTTCTCATGATATGGGGGGAGGGAATGGGTATAAAAAGTTCTTTCCAACTTCCATTATTCCACAAGCTTATTACTAAGCACCACGGAGTGGGCTTTCTTTCCACCAGCTCCATATTGGAAGGTCTTTAACCCCTAACACATTCGAAGCAAAACCCAATTCTACAATGACCTAAATAATGAAACCAATTCAATATTGTTCATTCAACATTTGTGATTTCAGAATAACAGTTAATTTGAGTTTTTACCAATCAATTGTTCCTAATTACGTTACGAAATTAATTTTTATTTATTCGTTTATAATAGCTTTACCGGATATATATTAATTAAAATAATACAATTAACAATACAATAAAACTAATTGTGCACTTATTGATATATTGATCTAGTAAACAGAGTAACATAGTTTTAAATGCTCTTAAAAGCTATGATAAATATTGGTAACGAAAACTGCGAATTGCGAACTCTGAAGATGTCTAAAATTGCATTACAATTTTATTCCTTTTTACTCAGGAAGTAAAGGATTAAAAATTTTTTGAGTTTTATATAAATAAATAAATATTTTATTGTCAGATATTTACAATGTTAAGTGTACCAGATTTTCATCTTTACCACTTCACCAAATTCTCTATCACATAGTATGTATATAATTCACAGTGTGGTGCTGGGAAAAATGACAAGGAAAAAACCCAGCTCTGCAGTAGTCTCTTTACTGATGTGGTGGGCATATTATATTTTTAATTCTCTTATGCTTTAAATGAGAATTTGTATTGTAATGTCCTATGTTTTTGATTGTTTTATTTTCACTATAAGCTGTACTAAGAAAGAAAGTTGTACATATTTCCTTTAACAATTCTTTTATAAATTCTATTTTTGTTTCTTCGTGCAAGAGTTTAATTGGGGTATACCTGGGAGCATCAATGGCAAACCTTAAAAACTTACAACCTTAAAAACTTGACAGTGGGGGCCCATTCTATTGGTCTGTAAACTATAGTTATCTGTTTCCGTAAAGTCGGTCGTCGTTTTGTGAAAAATATTGCTTGGGTTTTTTCTGTATTTATTTTAATTTTCCATTTATGGAAGTATTTTAGTAGCTTAAGGAGATTTGTGTCAGTCTGTTAGTGATTGTGTCCTTTCGCCAAGACGACACATACAAGGCTGTGTCGTCTGCGAAGAGGAACAACAAAACATTGTCTTTACCTGGTATGTCATTAAGGAAAATATTGAAAAGTACCGGCCCAAGGACAGAACCCTGGGGAACTCCTGACACTAGACCCCTTCTATCAGAGAGAATATCACCTACTTGGACCTAGAAGGTTCTGTCCGCAAGGTAACACTGTACCAGACCCACAACATAAGCCGGAAAACCGTAAGTTATCATTTTATAGAGAAGGCCTACATGGTTTTTTTATATTGAAATTGGACTGTTATTTGAGAAACACTACAGAAATATTACTTCGGGACTAATATTAACCGAAACTACAGATCCACTTGTGATACCCAAAAGGATAACCTTCCTGTAAATTTTCGTTTCGATTTATATAAACACGTCAAATTCCAAAACAAACAAACAAAAATCTTTTGGAATTTAGAAAGCTAAGTTCATTTTTGGTCTTATTTTTTTGTTGGGTAACCACTTAGCATTGGTAACTTAATCCTCATAATAATGGTCAATGTATTTATAATTATAAATTAAAAATTAGAAAAACAGAAGATTAAAAGAAATTAATATAAAATTATTAGAAATTAATACGCAACCGCTGATTAAATCAGTGTCTCTGATCAGTATCTTCTACTAGGAAACTCGATGATACTAATAGGTCATATAGGAATCTTCCTAAATAAACATATAAGCAAACAAATAAACTTATTTCTTCCGAAACGAAAAAAAAAACGGCAATAAATTGAGAAATTTATAATATAGTTAATTATAAAGGTGGCCTAGAAATTTTGCATTGTAATATTATTACAATTAACCTTTTTACTGTAAGCAGTTAAATCAATTTTATTACAATTATGAATTAATTAGGCAGGCTAATTTCGTTACAGATGTCCTTTAAGTTTATTTTTCTAAATATTTATTCCTTCTATAATATTGTAATGTTTATCTACTACACTTTCATTGATCGGTAAATCTTTCTTATAGCAATAACTGTTGGCCTCTAAGAGGAAAACCAAAATGAGATATGAAAATCTGTTAAAAGACTGACAGTCCCAAAATATAAATGGCTTTTAAAAAAGCTTTCACACTACAGAAATAGCTTTTAAAATTGGTTTACACAGTAATATAGCAAATGTTTGGAAGCAAAACGGAAAGGAAAAATTATCAAAACATAAAATAATATAAGAAGTCAGATTCAACATTTTATAAATCAGCGGTCCATTCTGTGCGAAAATAGAAATAAATTTAGAAAGGCTTAATAAAATTGTTTACCTTCACCGTTGGGAAATGTAAAACGGGTTGGGAAAGCAAAAAAGAAGCGTCCGGCCAACAAATGAAAGCAAAGAAATCCTTTCCCACGCTCTCAATAACATAAATTCCTTTCAAAGAAATTTCCATTGTTACCAGTAAATATTCTTTGATTGAATTTATTCAGTTTTCCCTACTTTTATAATATTTTTATTTAGCAGGATTGATTTTTTTTTTATAAATTTTTATGAATTTGAAGAACCTAATAACTGAGTTCTTGTAAAATTTTCCAAATTATGCTTTTATCATATGGGAAACACAGGGTTTTCCCCATACCGTTTTCGCAAAAATCCCGCCCCCCACAAACTTAGAAACCTACGCTGTAAAATCGCACTTCCGGTTACCCGATTTTTTCTCAAACTGGAATTTGATGATAAAATCTTAAAATGCACTGATACATTAGAGGTAAGCGTAACGCTACGGTTCCCCCAGAACCCTCCAAAAATATTTTTTCACGGGGAAAATGTTAGAAATAAAAGTATTTAGGTATTTAGGTGTGTAGATATAGTATACGGAGCTTAGAGAAAATTATTGGAGCAGTTTTGTACAAAATCGGTTGATGGATTTTACCCTTCCTGTCTGATGCGATGGTAGTACGGAAACGCATCAAATTTAAACTTACTCGATTTTTCGTTTTTGAAATCATTTACTCACACACTCAGCACACACACACACACACACACACACACACACACACACATATATATATATATACAGACCATTCACATAAAGCATTTTTTCGTATTTAGGAGACCTCAAAACATATATTTCCGCTGAGAACTCAAAATTTCGAAAATTTGACTCGATTGCAACACTTCCTCTTACTAGGAATAAGATAAAGTGTAAAAAAAAAAAAAAAAAGCTCAAAAAAATTAATTGATTAAAGAAAGAAGAATCCAAAATTTATTGTGAAAATATTATATACTTATAAATCAAAATATACATCTAACCTATTGAACTGAGAAATGAAAACAAAGGTTGTGCCTTCATCGTCATCATCTGTAACCTTCTGTTCAATAATTCAACTTGTAGAGTATTTGCCATTGCTTTAACAAGCAGAGAAAACAAACCTCACAAGATAATCTATTGTCTATAATATCACATCCTTACTAGTATTATTATTTATTAAATAAACTACCACCTTATCTCACACTCAATAGTGTACACCATTATAAATACATTTTATTTGTGTGCTAAACTTTTAATACGGATTTTACACTGGAATTATAAGTTTAACCTCCCTGAGACAGAAAAAGTGTTAATTTTATTATTTTATTTTTTTTTCAGACATTGCTGTGTATTTCTGTGAGATCAGCACAACTCAACTACTTTGAAAATCCTATAAAGTTCAAACTTGATATTTCATTTAAGCTCTCACAAAAAGACCTGAATAATGTTTTGGTCAAACTCGATAAACCGAAAGTACCATTTTACTGAATTGACTCTTTTGGCTTTTTGCGATTTTCTCCAAAACGTCTCCAATGATTTTCTTTAAACTTAGTGTAGCAGCTACAAATATAAAGAATCATAACTTTCATATGAAACATTTTTCGGAGAAAATTCATTTGAGGAAGGGGAGAAAAGTTGGGATTACTTTTGAAGTACCATTTCCTTTTTCTAGTGAATTTTTTAGCGTTAATTGACTACCTACACAAATACAAACAACATACAATATGTCAATTCAGTTTACAATATACACCCATGTCTTGCTAAAACAGGCTATTTATCAATTTAGGAATAAATTATTTTTAGTATAAAAGAATTTCTTTGTTAGTTATTTTGAAGGTCAAAAAAAGTCAGGTATAGATATTTCTTTGAATAAGGCAAAGAAAATAAAAGTAATAAATCAAATAAATAGCTATATCGATTCATTTTTGAAAACAATAAAGTTGATCGATACGTATTTTCCACTATTCTCAAACAGAGCATTATTATTATTGATTTCCGTTCTTTACAAGTATCATTTGTTTCACTTTACTTCATGAGGTTTGTACTTTGAAAAACTATATTACTAAATATTTTATATTACGTATATAAAATGAAATGCTTTTTTTGCACTTGATAAAACGATTTTTATAAATAAAAAAAGAAAAAAAAAAGAAGAAAAACCTAATCAAAGATAGTGAGAACATCAAAGGCGTATATACTTGCTTTGATTGGGTGTATCACAAGCGATTCTGTTGCAAGATGGAAGTTAGTTCAAAATGAATAGTTGTTTGAACTGGTTCAGATCAAAGGCCATATAAAGCAGTAAGGGCTACAATTTTATTGCTAAAGCTATATTTAATTGCTATATTAAGTGGATGGCTTGAAAGGAAAAAAAAACATATATTTGCTTTGAGAAATTTTGGTTTAATAGGAAATTTTCTATAAGAAAATATTCGCAGAATTTGCAAACATTTTTGTTCTCAAAAGAAATAAGGTTTGTGAAGCTAAGTTTGGCAAAGCATGTAGAATAGAAATTAATATAATATATGATTTAAAAATCATACAAATTTAGCAAATATTTGAAAGTTACCCAGAATTCTCTGCAAAGGCAGAGTAGTAAAAAAATAAAAAAAATAAAATAAATGGAGTCGATACATAACTACTGAAATATTAATTTAATATATTATTTAAATAGATTATTTTGATTATTTTCTGTACGATTATAGTATAAAGAACATTCAGCAGTGAGAAATTCAATTAAAAGTGCTCATCAAAAGAAAAAAAATGTTGTGAAGATACAATTATATGAAGTGAAATATCACAAAGTTAAATATAATAACTATTTATTGATAATCAATCATTTATAAAATAAAGAAGGCACTGATGATTGGTGATGAAAATGATTATACACACAAACACAAACACACCCACACACACTGAATCTTGAGTCAAATGATATTTAGCGTTACTAGTAAGGAAAGAAGAGCAGAGGGAGCAGGTAGAAGTTAGAACTTTTGCTTAAGGACTGATGATTATTTGTTACATGCAGCTTCAATAACTCTTAGAGAGTTGTATAGTAGACTCACAGTAAGCTCTTGAATGCTTAACTGACTGTTTTCTTCTTGGCAGCTTGTTTAGACTTCTTCAAGTGTTGGTTTAACTCTTTCTACGACTTCTTAACTCCTCAAAAGATAAAGTGCCTTTATCTGTCGACTTGCTTTTAACCTTCAGATTTATGGATTTTTTTTTTTATACAAGTTTTTTCTACCTTTGATGGGACCTAGAAACAGCTACTTCCATGGAAAGCTTGATTGTCCAAATTGAAGATCAATCGTCAGTACGTTGTAATGGGCTATTGGAGGAGGTAAAGCGTACTTAGTTGGAATGGGCTTAAAGTTATGATGATGACGCTGGTAAGGCTGGTAATGGAACTATAAAGGCCAGCGCTTGGTGTGAAATTTTCTCATTAAAAACTGGCTTGATTTCATAAAGCCAATTCATCAAGTCACAGACCTCAAGGGTCCCCAACATATGTATTTTTGATGTAAACTCACTTCATTTAGAAAATTTGACCCGATCGCAAAAATTGCTCGTAGTAGAGGAGTAAGAGAAAGTAAATATCTGGGGGTGTAACGTTCCACTATTTTAACATTAAAAAAAATATTTGTATAATAAGAATAAATATTAATTAATGATTAACTTGACTGATGAGAACTTAATAATATGAAAGATGAGCTTAGAATAAGATAAGAGATTAAGAAAATAAATGAACAAATTAGTTGATAGCATCAATTAATATTTATATCTGTATGTTTGTATGTATGTGTTCGTGTTATATGTTTTGTGATCAAATTCTGGTTCCATAGTATATTCACTTAATAAATATAAGGTAGGTACTAGCGACTCTTCTCTTTATGCCATCTGTAACCCAAGATAAATGATGAGAACTTGTTAGTCATATGATCATTATAACGTCACTCATGTCGTTCACTATCTAGGTACCTAGGTTCAACGAATAAATTCAGTGAATGATGTAAATATATATCTATCTAGTTTACTTTACACATAGAGCAATATGTAATTTATTTTATTTACAATAATTAGAATAAATCTTAATAAAATTCTAAAACCAATAAAAACAGAAAATATCTCAAGAAACAGAAAATATAGTGATTATGCATAATAACACGAACTAGAAGCATATTAATTTTTGTTTCAGTGCTACGATGGTCCCCCCCCCCACTTCTGTTTCCTAAGATATTCTATTTTTTTTTTATATATATAAAGTTTCCCGGTCCCCGAATTTATTCCAGAAGTCCAACTTTTCAAATGTATATCCTACCTGGGGGGAAAAAAATCGATGGTGTAATAGAATTTATTTTGTACTTTAATATATAGCACATCCGGTTGTTGGTCTCTAAGAATAATTGTTCCTGTTAGGAAAGCAACTTAAATGATAGTTTTCCTAATAGTTTATTTTTACTATTAAAGATTTTCCTCCTATTTGAAATTATTTGAGACCAAATTTTAAATTGCCCCCCTTCACCTTAATTGTTAGCATCATATTAGCAATAATCATAATTATTTTAGTACCTTGTTGTCAATGTTACTTCAAACAGCACTCAACGCACAATTATTGATGTATGTTAATAAAAATGATACAACTATGACTATTGAAAAAGATAACAATATTTTTATTGATCATTAACAATAAACATTTCATTTCTAATTAAATCAAAATAATAATGTGATATAGTCTGTTTTTTGTTGTTTTTTTTATTAACAAAAGGAGCCTAGACATTCTCCACATTCCAGATGTGAACAATTTAATTAATTAAACTAAAGGATTTTAACTTTGTAATTCAGTGAAGTAAACGAGAAAAGTGAGTTAAATTTTAGGTAGGAAGAGTGAATGCTTTCATTATGTTCAGTCCCCGGTACAAGGCTGAGAGTAATAAAGGCGGAAATTGTAACAACGAAACAGATCTGAAATAAATCATCCAAGTGTGAATTCCATTCGTTAAAACAGTTCATTAAGATATATATATACAAATATATCTTTAATGTGTATTATATATAAGAATAAATTTATACAAATCCTATAAAATTACACTTTTTAAAAACGTCTGATATAATAAAGAAAACTTTGAATTTTAAATGAAATATAAAATTGTTATCAAATATTATTGAAATATATCATATATTTTCAATGGCTCAGTTTATTAAAAATAAAATTATAATAAAATACGAGACAAACTAAAAAAAAAGAAACCGAAATATTGCATATTGTATATTTCTATTGTTTGTTTTTTAATATTTTTATTCTTTATGCTATTTATGTCTGTTTTTAATATTTAACATGGCTGTCAACAATTGCAAAGTTCGCCAGTTATGCAATTGTGAATTTAAGTAAGCTTAGATGGGAAGATTAAACCCATATTATTAATTGACACTTCATTGTTGTAGAAAAATTATGGGACTTTTATCAAAACTAAATCTCTATTTCTATTCTAAAAGAGTATTCTGTAGAATTATTAGCATCTAACAAATTCTAGGACAGAGTAAATACTCGAAAAGTGAAAAGTCTGGGTTTATCAATCTAGTATCATAGATAAGTAGATGATAGACCAGTAGGAATCGAAGTGAAATGTTTTTAAATATTAAAGATCTCGTTAAAAAAAAAGAGAAGATTTACGAAGATACAATAACTGGAGATGTAGGTTCCACAGTATACACCTCCAGGATCCCATAAGAGGCGAATAAAAACCATGTTCCGCATAGCACCTCGCCTCGCCTATTCTTTCCTACTCGAATGCTATTTCGTTTCAATAGAGGGGAAAAACAAGAAATTCCGCGTCAAAGGGTTATCTATTTGATTCCCAATCTTCTTCCAGGCAAAAAAAAAATATAATTCCCCCTCCCCCCCACCCGAACTAGCGATATTTTTGATCTCGACTGTGGTTTGGAGCTATTACAACATTTTTTTTTTTTTTTTCTGTCCACGTTCAATTTTATTTGATTTATAGGCGAGGGGACGAAGATGGCATTGGAATTTATGTCATTGACATGTACCACTGACTTGAACTGCTTGAGGCCACATTAAAAAATGTCTCTTAAGATAAAGCACAGTCTACCCACTGCCGAAGCAATGTGGCAGGGTGGTGAAGCACGAGCCTATTATGCTCGCGCACTGAACCCTCTTTTGGACTAGAGGAAAATGTGCTAAGGGGATGAGATCGGATCTGCTTTCTTATGTAAAAAACATTACCACAAAATGGTCACTCAGCAGAACCTCTTTGTGGCAATTTTGTCGAGTTTGGCACAAGGATTTCTTGTGCCGAACTTGGAATCGAAGATTTCTCTTGACATCAAGCCACATAGGTCCTGACTCCGCGTGGTGTAGACCGGGCATCTCGTCTGCTTCTTTTCTAATCCCAAGTTAATTTCCTCTAATGAAAATGATTTGCTTCTAATGTAGTGATTATACTTCTAATTATACTGAAGTGGTACTTTAGAGGGAAGAATAAAGCTACTTTTTCCTTTCAATTTTCTATAATTGGCTACAATTTTCTTTGGGAAGATGTTACAAATAAAAATAATAGGCATTTATGTGTTTACATAGCATACGAAGTTTAAAGAAAATCGTTGGAGCCGTTTTCAAGAAAATCCCCAAAACTAAAAAAAAAATTATTCGATAAAATGGCGCTTTCAATTGATGGATTTTACCTGAAATCTTTGGGTCTACTGGCCTAAACGGAATATCAAGTTTGAAATGGACTTTTCGTCCATTTTGAAATATTCTGTTAACACACACATACACAGTCTATTCGCTAAAAACATTTTTTCGTACTCAGAGGATCCCGAAACATGTATTTCCGGTGAAAACTTAATTTCGAAAATCTGACACGATCGGTAGTAAGATAGATAGATAAGAAAAAGTAAAAATATAACCTTCTACATCTATCTCACCCTACTATGACTATAAACGCTTGATAGTACCTACTTATATTTCGATGTTCAAAAAATTTTAGCCGCCCTATCTATGTGCAGATTTTGAAAACAATTACTATATTACATTATTAATAATGTAATAATGTACATTATTATTGATAAGGTTTTTTTTTTTTTTTTTTTTTTTTTTTTTAAGGCGTCTCAACATCTGTGGTTATTGCGCCCGGAGCCTTCTCAGTGCACTGCCGGCCTCCGGGCAGTGTTCTCCCGCTACAGATAACACTGTCCATCACCGACAGTGAGCTGTAGGGGCTCCTAGGAAGAGAAAATCTAAGGATAGCACGGCTGGATTCGAACCCGTGATCTCCGCGTTGCTCGTCCAGCGCGCTACCACTGAGCTAATCCCTTCCCTGATAAGGTTTGATTCAGGTAAACTTTTTAAATATCTTACATTTAAAATATTTATTAACAATAAAATTCCAAGGACATAAATGCAAACGACACCATAAGAGTTGATTGCAAATTACTTTTCGATGCATTGTTTATAATAAAAATCAATAAATATGCGTTCTGAAGAGAGACCAGAGTAAATCAATAAATACAAACTGTAGAAATTCATTAGAACATATTAATTGGTCTCTGCTATTGGATCTTAATTAGTTTTTATGGTGTAATTGTTTGTTCATCAGAGTAATATAAAACTAAAAAATATTTATATTCAATTATTGTTAAGAACAACAACAATTGTTTTTATATTTTATATATTTTTATTTTTTTAATCAAAATTAAAAATTGTCATCGTAAAATAATGGAAAAAATTCACCACATTCATACTTTTATCCAAAAAATGTCAAATGAAGACTATAATGCAGTTGACAGTTCGAATATAAAGCATCATCAAAGCAATGATTTTCTCTAAAAAGAAACTTTTTAAAAAAAAAAATATATTAAAAGTTAAACATTTTAAAATATTAAAAATTATGTATTTTTTCCAGAGCATTATTAATGCATACATGATTTTTATAATGTAGTTTATGTAATTTGAAGTTATTATAATAATCATTTTTATAATGTTTTGGAGAATATTTCGCCAATAACTATGAATCCAGTATAAACTCAGAATATTTTTGTTCATATTATAAATAAAAATAAACTTTATTTGAACAAAAATAAATTTTCTATGAAAATCGTAACACATCCTCTAAATATTCAAGCGTATAGTAAAAGTGCCAGATAATTTTTGTCCCCCCCCCCATTTTCCTTTAGAAATTCAAACCAAATTTCCAACAATAATCTGACTAAATTAAATGTGAAAAGATTCATAAAAAAATGCATCCCTTTCAACAACTAATAAAGCAAAGGTTTCCATAGTTGCATATTTCAAAACTGCTAAGATAATCTGAACTAAGGATTCACTTCTCCGTTTTAAAAAATCAGAACTTTAAGAAAAATGTGAAATAAGAAAGAATAAGAGAAAATCGTTATTCTTTCAATGTAATTTTATAGATTTGGTGAAAGAATTGAAACTAATCTACTCTAATGAAACTAGTTTGTATAAAGAATATTTTCCATTTTCTTAAGACATTTAGATTGGCAGGAAATTCCGACCATATCCTTAAAACATTTTTTATAAAATGCTACTCGGTGCTCACGGACATTGGCGAATGGCAAGTTTTTTACCTAAAACAAAATGAAAGTAATCTAGACATGATATTTTCATTAACAGGGAGTATCATAAGAAGAATAACAATTTTTGGTGTTGGTATAGTGTGCGCTCTACCGTCATGATGCTGGTTTAGTAAGCACTATCAACAAAAATTAAAATTAAATCTATTATTCTCAACACATTTATTATTACGGTTGAACTTGACGTATGGCCGTCCCTCATGACGTTAAGCGCTCGAAAATGGTACAGTGGATCCCCTATTTTCGAGTTTGACCGGCTAAGGGTTTTTTTTTTATCAACGGGTGGTATTTGTAATGTGATAACAAGAAGGAGTGATAACAAGAAGGAAAATATATAATTTTTAATTATAAAAATTATAACTAGTGGTGCCAGCCAGTCGCTATTATTCATGTCAAGAGCCGCGGTCAGTGCACGGTCAAAGGGACCGCCAAGGACAGGAACCGCCAAAGACACACTGCTTTCAAAAGGGTCATTATACGGTCAGTATACAGAAGCCGCCTGGCCAATATACAAGGGTCAACAAATCACTCAAAAGGCCACCTGGCTACAGTCTTTTGATAACCGCCAATAAACAAACCTTCAAAAGACCACCTGGCTACAGTCTTTTGATAACTACCATCACCTTTGCCACACCTGTTCACCGACCTACTCAAGACCTAGGGTCAACACACGGCAAAAGATGTTTTAGTGTGACCCGTAATTACAGACTTGTCAATGTGTGAGTGATGGCAATATAACGTCTCTCCACAAGAAGAGGGGAGGATTATTCTTCAGTATTTTATCAGCGTATCATCAAGATTCTACCAGTGACATAGTTTATACATCGGAGCGCGTCCCTATCTAAGTATTTAAACATATATTTATTTATCAATCATTATAGTTGTGCATTCTAGTTACCTTTTAAATCATTTTAAATTAATTGTAGTTATATCCTTTCAAACGTTAAATTATTGTTAAAATATATATCTATTTTCGTAAATTAGTAGTTCACATTTCGAGTAACAACTCTCTAAAAATCTCTTACTAACTCCCAACTATTCATCGCATCATAACCCTCTCCAAGACATCTGATCCCACTACATATTCTATGGGTTCTCATAGAAGAGATTACTGAATACCTTCCTCTAGTAAGGTTATACTAGAGTAGAGCACATATTTTATACAGTAGATATCAACAGGGTTGGTAGAGTGCGCACTATACGGCGCACCAATTTTTTTAAATAATTTAAGGTGCTTCAACATCTATTGTCATCGGCGCTCGGAGTCTTCTTTTGTGCACTGCCGGCCTCCGGACAGTGTTTTCTCGTTATAAACAACACTGTCCATTACCGGACAGTGAGTTGTAGAGGCTCCTATGAAGATAATAAAGGGAAGCACAGCTGGACCTCTGTTTTTTAGCACCCGGGACCTCCGTTTGGGAGTCCAGTATGCTAATCACTTAGCTAATGAAAATTTTCGTAAAAGATTATACAAAATTTAATTTCATTTACTATACTTACAAAGGCAAATTGTTTGACAAACCAACAATCAAGATTTAGAGCTTTTTCTCTATTCACCGCTTTGACAAAAAGTATTACAATCTGTCAAATTTTCGAAATGAAGTGCAAGTTTTAAAGGTTCGCGAGCATGGAAAATTTTTTTTAGCGAATATATGTGTTTTATATAAACATATCGGTGCCATTATATATACATTTTCAAAACAAGAAAATTGCAGGAAGCTGCCATACCCCAAAAGTCCCCCAGTTAAATGAATTTTCCCGGAGAAATGTTTCAAATAAAATGTGTCTAGTTGAAATCACAAGTTTGAAGAAAATCGTTGGAGCCTGTTTTTGAGGTTGGAGGCTTTGTAAAATTACTTACACTTCTAAAAATAAAATAATACTCATTGTAGATAGTGGCATGATTAAAGAAGTAAATTAAAACAGTAGACACATCATTGTGCCCATTATTATCCTAATTAATATGTCCATTTACACAACGGATACATTTTGCTATTCTTCAATTAGTTGCTGGAATATTCATTCAAACAGAGACTTCACAACATCTATTCTCTACTCTAAAACAATATTGTTCGCTTTATTATTGTCACAATATAGCTTTTCTATTTATTACGTCATATGTTTTAAAATTATATAGTTGTCATGTTCAGTTGTACATTTAATTACATTTTAATCACAAGTTCTCATTTATTCATTATTTAAATGTATATTTAATATTAGATGATATGGTAGGCACATTAAAGGAGCGGGCCACTGGCTATAGCCGTTCGACTAAAAGAATATTTAATAATAAACTAGTCGTCAACTAGTTATCATCTTTAATATTTCTGGGGAAGTTAGTTGGATGGAAGACCGTTTAAACAAATCGGCATACTATAATTTACTTGAAATTTAATATTCGCTTTTCTCAATAGATATTTTATTTAATTTCATTTAAAATTTAATCTTTACCTCAATAAATATGATTGCAAAAAAAAAAGGGGCTTTTCCGAGATAATAATCCAGAGCTTCTCAGCTGTCTGAGAAGGTAATTTAATCATGGAGTATTAAATTAAATCGCTCTTTAAGTCCGATATTTAAGAGGAATGGTTCTTTTTATTTCTAGGATAAAAGAAAAATCGAACTATAAGATGTCTGTTATTGAACAATCTATATTTGGTTATAGATGTACTTCATTTAATTTTTCTGCCAAATCAAAAACCAAGATAAAAAGAAAATAAATGAGAAATAAAAAATAATTACAATAATGCAATTTAGAAACATATAAATCAATCAAGATTTTTAATGAAGAAAAGAATGATAAAATAATCAAAAACGAATGCCAACTAGAAAAACAATTAACAGTGAAATTGATGACGTTTGGCGGAAATCCTTTTCAAGAAGCCAACCATCAGAGCATTCATCATAAATTCACATTTAATAATAAATTGTTCTTTCAGTATATAATTTAATTAATATTTATCCGATATTGCTGGCAAGGAATATGTCAATAATTAGGAGCAATGTATATTTAATAATGATTTCTCTTTCGTCAAATTCACGCATCGTATTACATTTGTTTAGCAACTAAAATTTATGTTCTGCGCCTTCTACAAGCAGCTCTATGAAGATTCACAATTGCTCATATCAGTCTGCGAATTTATAATTCTAGCCGGTACAAGGTCGAGGCATGTATAATGGAATAAATAATCCTCTGTTGAGAAAATCGTCACAGCGACCATCAAACCTGGGGACCTGTTATGTAAAACCCTCCTGTCACGCCCACTTCACTATACAAACAAATGGGCTAAGATTTTGAGTAACAAGCTTCCCACTAGTAGTTAAGAAGCAATCGTATACAATCCCGGCAATTTTAGGGCTTCTTTCTGTCAGGAAACAACATTTGAAGATTTGCAAATATAACAATCGAAAATGTCTTACAAGCTATCAAGTAGGAAATAGTCAGGAACAAACATACGAGCTTCCTAGTAAGCAAGCCTCAATAATATTGTCTCACTAAGAGCTTCCTGGATTTACCATACAACTATCTATGTTTTACTCAAGAAACTGCTTATAGCAAGCAATTAATTGTCTGCACTTAGATTCACTAGTTAATCGACCGTTAGAAAGAAGCAAGAATTCTTACTAATCATAACGCTAACAAGTTAAGCTATTTAATTAACCAAGTTACCATTCACATCATCATTAACATCTACACTCTTTGCTCGGTCACTCCAACATAATCAAATCCTCTGTTGAAGCGATTCAGCAAACAAACACTGGACTCCACGTATCTGAAATCAGCCGTCACATCAAGTGCTAGCATGATGTCCTCTAGATGCACATGAAGTATACATTACCTCCTCTATCACGCCTACTGCACTATCGACCGAATTTTAAGAGCCAAGTTTTCTTCTAGAAACTATATTTAGCCCCCACCAAAAAGCTAAATAAAATCGGATAAAAAGCCTGGCAATCTGAAGTTGTTACTAACAAATAACACTTGATATTTTCCGTGAAAGCTTGCTTCTTTTTGTGGTGATCGACCGGTTTCGTTCGCCCATCATCAGGAAACACACTGTTTGACAAAAAAACATCCTGAGGATGTGGCGAACGCCTGAAACTGGTCGATGACACAAAAAGAAACAGGCTATCACGGAAAATATCTCTGATGCTTTCTAGCTCTGCGGAACCAACACAACCACAACAATTAACACTTGAAGAAGTCTAAACAGCGGTCAAGAAGAAACCAGCCAGTCAAACATTCAAAAGCTTGCTGCTCAATTAACTCAGGAAGGTAGGCATTCTGTGGAAACAATAAGTTACAGCAGAAAGGGAAATTTACAGCGGAAACTGGATATTTAAAACAAACTTAAATTACTGCTCAGACGTATGGACGGTTCTATCACAATAGAGAATAAAGCTACTGGCAGCAGAAATACATTTTTGGCAGCGTATTGCGAGAAATTAAAGGAAAATCAGAAATGAAGTTTTGAAAAAAAAAGAAATGAATGTCCAGAATTCAATAATTGTGGACATACATCGAAACATGAATTTCCAATGAAAACACTTCAATCGCGAAAATTTGACTCGAGCGTATCAATCCCTCTTTCAAGGAGTAAGGAGAAACAAATAAACCAGACTAAGGGACGAAATTTCCTAAATCTTCTAAACCCTTTAAGCTTTAGCCAATGAAAGGCCAAGTGTTACCTGAGTTATATAGTAGGCAAACCTCGGATTCTATCCGGTTTAGTTGTAGACGTCATTATCAAATCCGCTATTAACGTGTTCAGCTGCTCTTTATTTGCTTATAATTTTCAGTTCTCCTGCTTGTTTATTTTCTAGGCTGATATCACCGCAAGTAAATTTGAATCAATGTTGAATGTTGCCATTTTAACACTTCCTTTACGTATTAATGTTACAGGCGCTAGGGCCGGAGATTTCCAATTTTAAAATCGTAAAGAAGAACACCACCCAAAGATCACGTTGTTCCATTTTGGAATTCTTTTGCAAAATGAGTTGCCTGATGGAAAATTGAATTTAATCACTTGAAAATATTAGCTACTGTTCAAAAAAAGTTTACAAATATCACTTTTGAGCTCAGGAGTCTGTTTGATAGCACCCTTCTTCTTCCTCTTTTTCGCAATAAAAAAAAAACGAAGATTTTTTGGTTCACTTGAGTTTTCATTAGGAAAACATGGAAGAAAAAACCCTCATCAATTATCAGAATCTTAAGTTCAATCTCAAATATATACAACGACAAACTGCCTGTCTAACAACTTTACTGGATGTTGTGGTGGTTGGTTCCGCAGAGCTGGAAAGCATCAGAGACATTTTCCATGATAGCCTGCTTCATTTTGTGGTCATCGACCGGTTTCGAACGTTCGTCCATCTTCAGGATGCGTTTGTCAGACAGTCAGTGTTATCACATTGCCACAAAATGTAGCAAGCTATCACGGAAAATATCTCTGATGAAACTTTACTGGAGTTCCAGTTTTTTTTTCAAACTTTATAGAACTAAGCAGTTAAAAGCTTAATTTTTCACACAAAAATAGAGTGAACAAAGTAGATGCAGTGTTACAGAAAGTTTTATTAGTACAATTTAGGGTTTTATAAAATATCTTTGGGAGATGAATAAAATAAGGTGAATAGAACAGATATATGATGATAAAGAAGCAAATTAATTAATTAAAGTAGGACAATGCTGTTTCCATTAAATATCGGAAATAAATGAGCACATTTCACTATTCTTCAATTTGGTAGAACATACATTCAACAAGAATCTCTCTCTCTCAAGATTTATTCATTTCTCTTCAACAATTATTTACCATTATTCTCACAATATTCTTTTTTATTATTTATTATGTAAAATGTTATTGAAATTTGTATTCATGTTCCGCTGAACTTTAATTAATATACATTTTAATCTTAAGTTTTCATTTCTTTATTATTTTTACATTAATATTAAATCGGATTTGATAACCTTTTTGTTTTATCAGTAGATTTTATATTTGCATTTAATTTCATTAAATGTTTAACTTTAATATAATCTTTACCTCATAAAATTCTTGGAAATATGTTAATCACAACCTTCCCTATAAGAGAAAACTCTAAATTAATTCAGCAGAGCACTTTAAATTAACATGCATATTGTTTTTGTTTTTTTTTGTGAAGGATGTTGTTATTACGAACAAAAGAAGTCCGTTGTGTTGCGCTGCCGTGGTGAAGTGCTCATCCTATGAGCACCCTTTGCAGATTAATTTCCCTAAGTAATCCTAGATTCAGGGAAGCTTTTAGGGAGGAACATCCTCTACCAACACTCGGTAGCTAATCAGGCATTTAAACATTTTCTGAATTATAGCGTCATAGTTTTTCTGAAGATTCTCTAGTTCTCCTCCTAAAGTAACCTTCTCTGAAATAAAAACCAAAATATTATAATAGGGTTGCTTGTAAAACCTTGCTTGCTTAAATAACTAGTTTCAAGTATCTAGAAGTAAAATAGCATACAGCTGCATTTTAAAGGCCTCCTAAACAGATTTATACAAACGGGTTCAGATCCAGAGATTTTTTTTTTTTTTTGAGGGTTCTGTACCGCGACCATTTTTGTTTGATCTATTGTACCCCCCTCTGGTGCCCAAGATAAGCTAGCTCATCTATAGCACCCTCTCCAGATTTAGCTCCCTGAGGAATCCCAGGACCCTGAAAGGTTCTAGGGTGGGTATTTCTTCCTCCCCTATCTGGTAACAACCCAGACTACTGAATCTTCTTTGATGACGGCATCACAGTCCGTGAGGAGATGTATCGGAGTTTCCTCCATTTTTCCACAGAATCTGCATGCGCCATCATCTTCTAGGCCAAGCTTCCTCAGGTGCCCCCTGCATCTGCAATGCCCCGTAAGGAATCCCGTAAGAATACGGATCCTATTCTTACTCAGACTGATGAGGGCTTTCGACCTTTTCTGGTTATAGCCACCCAGACAGACCTTGGCCTGCCTCAGTCCCGGGATGGTGTTCCAGAGACGAGCACTTTCAGCGACCTCCTCCTTCTTGATTTCTTCTAGAAATACTTGGTCACTGACTCCACAAAAGGGCTCTGGCCCAATAAGAGGAGATACAGCTCCTTCTTTTGCCAGGGTATCGGCTACCTCATTACCCTCCACGCCGACATGTCCCGGCACCCAATGTAGGGTAACCTTATTACTTCTGCCTAGGTCATTAAGAGGCATTCCATACCATTTTAGAACTGATTACATAAGAGCTCAGTGCTTTAATGGCCGCCTGACTGCCGGATAGGATAACTATCTCTTGATTCCGATATTCTCGATCAAGGTTCAACTGAACGCACCTTCCAATAGCGTAAATTTCCACCTGGAAGATGCTAGGAAACCTACCCATGGGTTCTGAGTGTTTGGTTCTAGGCCCAAACACTCCTGCCCCGGCCCTTCGAGGATCTTACACCCACCTGTATACCACTTGGTGGCATGCTTGCTAATACTATCCAGGGCGGATCCTTCGCTCCACTCCCTTTTCGTACTTAGCTTAGTAGATCCTAACGAAGCTATATTTCTTGGTCATACTATCTCTAGGAAATTCCCAGGTGAGGGAGCCAACAGTAGGAAGCATTCGCTTCCTAGAGCTTAGCCCACATCCCCCCACGTCCTCCCTAGAGATTCTGAGGAGGGCTCCCTTCGCCACCCTTTCCACCACTAATGGAGCGGTGTGAGATTGAGAATAACCTCAATCCCGGCCAGATCCAGAGATAAAACGTCGTATTCTCTCTATTTTCCTACAGCCATCCGTTTTCTTCAATGCCACGATATCCTAGCACCCGGGTAGGCTATTAATGTTGGCCTTGGACTATTCAGAAATAGCTGATAGTGCTTAATTTGTCTGAAGGAATGTATATTCAATAACAAAATTTGGAATTTAATACTCATTATTACTAATTTAAAGTTAATGTATAAGATTAGAAGATAAAATATTCTTTTTTATTAGATTAAATTTTCATACAATTAACGCTAATTGTTGTATTGAATAATGATGCATATAATTGCACAAATAATACTGGCATATTTATTTAATTAATAAGATATAACCAATGTTTGACAAAAGCCATCTATATTAAACCAACTATGGGACAAATACAAGCTATATTTTTAAAATCTGAATCTAAATGATAAAATTTCAAGAGAATTGCTACAGATAAATATGACATTACAATTATTAACTATTGTTTTATCTATAGCTTTGGTAGATTTGACAACAGATAGAGCTGTTGAAAAAAAAAAAAAATGGCTTTGAATTTGTATGACCTAAAAATTAAAAAGGTATATTTATGAAAGTTTCTATCAATCCTTCTTCGATATTTAAGGAATGGTGGATTAATCAAATATTATTTCTTTCTTGGCAGAATGTTTCGTAAAAGAATAAGAGGAAATACAGAAGGATACGTTGATTGAAAGTGATATTCTTCCCGATGAGGAACAATACGGAGAAGGCAGAAATGCTCTAATCGATCCGAAAAGAAAATGGCTTAAATAGATAATTCCTTTCGCTTATCATCGTGGATTTAGTAAGAATATTGATTTGTGATTGTGTGTGTGTGTGTGTGTGTGTGTGTGTGGGTATGAGAGAGAGAGAGAGAGAGAGAATAAAATATATTAGAACAAAAATTGCAGGAAGCTCAACTTGATCTTCCGTTAAGTTACCGGACATGAAGGTCTATTAAAATCCGTTAATTAAAAGTAGGTTTTTTTTTCATGAATTTCGCATCAACTTCGCATAATAACCACATACTTTTAGCTCTATCATTTTATTTATAACATTTTTCGAGGCTTCCGCAGCTATTCTCATGCAAAATACACGGTTTTCCGGTGTAAAAATTAGGTACTAATTTGGATGTTGATGTAGCATTCAAATCGACACTACCCTGAAGAAGCAATTTGCAATGCGGGCGAAGTGTCGATTTATAACAAATCACTGACGCTATCTCCTCAACCTGTGAAAACCTGAGTATTTTGTATTTTGCAAAAATAACTATTATAATACTAAGGAACATTGATTGCGTTGTGAAATTATGAGTTTGAACTAAATCAATCGATTTACCGGAAGTGTAACTTTATTGACCAGTTTTCTGAGATTTGCTTGAAAAACGCCACCAAACATTTCCCCGTTTAAATTAAGAAAACTAACTGCACTGTAAGTAAATTTTTCATCACTTTGAAACATTATTCGAAAAAAATTTATTTATCTATTTTGTTGAGATTTGTAGATTTTCGGTGACTAGTGATTTTCCAAAGTACTCAAATCCAGGTTACTCCTATATTCTAAAAACCGGAACCCATACGACCACCTTCAAATATAATATTATGAGATCTGAATAATAAGTGAAAACTCCAAATTTGAAGAAAATGTGTCAATTCTAGTTATAGTGAGTGAAATCCCGTATATAAATATGTGGGGAGAGTTGTGAATGTTTCTTCTAACAACTAAATCTCAGGTGATTTCATTTGGACAGTTTTCTTTTGGATAATGAATCTTTAGATTGAGAAATATGATGCGACAATTTTGTCGATAAAAATTTTAAACCTTAAAATGTTTTTTTTTTTTGAAAGTTGAAGCATCAACTAAATGTAATGTTATAGCTCTTGTGATTTATATCACAGTTCAACCATCTGAAAATATTTGTAACAAAACTATCAAGAGAACTTTTTGCTTTTTGTGGTTTGTGTTGGGGTGGTGGTGGGGGCATGGAAGTTCAAAGAAATGAACTTTTTTCTAAGCCGATATTTCGTGAAATATATGGCACTTTTTCAGGACTTACAACTTGTTGTTCAAGAAACGAACATAACAATGCAATTTATTGAAGATTAAAGTATGAATATCTTATTTGTTCTATTGATATCATGTACACCTACCTACCTATATGATGTTCACATATCGTGATTTATATTTTTCAACCTATTTTACATTATTTTCTAGTGTGAGTTCAATAATGGTAAAACCTTTTCTGTTTGCTTTCATATAGCTGTGGCAGACATTATTATATGGATTTTTTTATTATTTATTTATTTTTTTATTTAAGGCGCGCTAACATCTATGATCATTGGCACTCGGAGCCTTCTCAGTGCGCTGGCGGCTTCCGGACAGTGTTGCAGACTGTAGGGGCTCCTAGGAAGAAAAAAAATCTAAGGGCAGCATAGCGGATCTCGAACGCAGGGACATCCGCGTGGGAGTCCAGTATGCTAACCATTCCCTTCGGATTTTATTACTACTATTTAATAATTCAAGAACTATTGGTCTAGAAAAAAGTTTATTTCTTTGGCCACATCCAAAAAAAAAAAAACAAAAAACAAAACCAAAGCTCAAAAATAATACATCATGAAAAACTGGACTAAATCCATGAAACCAGGATCAAGAAGAGGACCTTAGAATAAAAAAAACTAATCTGAATGCTAAGACAAGCTTCTATTATTTTTCAAATCAAATGTATTAGATTTTTAAATTGAAAATATGATCGTGATTCTATTAAATTAAGATAAATCACAGTAAAAATAAAATAACACCTGGATTTCAATAAAGAAAGAGAAAAATAACAGTTTGTACTAATAAATCTACATAGTAGAAACCAAAATGATATATTAATCCAGTTTTGTTCAATCCATTTTGGCCAAAGAGGAAAAACATTTCATAGAGAAACAGACGAGATTTATTGAAACAAAGACATGTATAAAATTTGTACCACATGACTCCGAAAAATCCAGCAAATAGTATTGTAATGTTAACAAATGGAAAATGTTGTAGATCTACTATTGGTTATGCTAAAATGCAAAGAAAATTTCTAAATGTGAATCAAAAACATTGTCTTAATATGGCTGGTAAAGTTCAGCATGAGATGTTACATGTTATTACATTCCAGGCCGGACAGAGATGATGAATATGTTACTATCATAGCAAAAAACATTGAACCAGATTAGTCAATCATATTTTATGTTTACTAAATTAATTACCAGAAAAAGTATGTTTAGGGAATAATTTTTATAGAGAAAAATCTCATAAGGATAAATAATTAATCGATATCTTTACCAGTTAATTTGGCTGGAGCATTTTGTAAGAGAACTTTACACGACTCCATAAACTCGTAGAACATTTTCATAAACTGATAAAAGCAGGATGTTTACTGCATCCAGTACATAAAATTGTTTCCTACAACAGTTGAGCAATTGCGACAATTAATCCACTGAAATATGATGACTCGAGTAATAATCATTTCTTATTATATTTTGTTTCTTATTGATTCTGTGGCTAGATTTTATTATTTTCCGCATCCTAGTTAAATTAATTGTTAAAGTGGGAATTATTATATTTATTTGAAACAATAATAATTTGTCGACAACCAGACAGCCGGAATAATAGTCCATTCAAGTTTTTGACTTTAGTTTTGATTGCAAAATTACGTTGCTTTATAGCATTTAGAGATTGCGCATATGTAAGTTCCTTTTTTAATTTGAACTTTGCAATATTCAATTATGAGAAATCAACATCAATCAATCAATTAATAATGTTAAAGTACAAATTCTTAAATTAAAGGTTGGTTATAACATTTAATACTGTTAAATAAATTTAAGAATAAATTCAATATCAAAATCATAATATAATTTTATTTACCTACTTCAAACTAACGTTTTTTCTGAAGGCAACCTTGCTATTTGCAATAGGAAATATTCTCTCTAAGAGGTTACCGTACCTGTTCTACTTCTTGTTATATCCATTTTACTTAAAATAGTTTTAGGCTAGAGAAAATATAATATTTAACGTAAGAGTGAAGACCTTTTAAAACTCCCGTTCAATTGCCCTATTCACTTGTTTGCACTCAGGCAGGCAAACTTCCTGAACTTGAGTATGTGAAAGTGGCACTTTATACTCTCTTGTCCAATAAATAACTGCTATAATGAGATATGAAGTGAGCAGATTTGCCTAACACATTTTTTTTTTCTTTATAAGTTAAAGGTTGCTTTGGAATAAATTGGAATTTGAATCAAAAATAATTTTTTAACAGGAAAAGAGCGCAACTTTCGATAAAGCAAATACCTTAGAATATACAACATTCGACTTATCATACAATTAGTTTAGCGTAATGCATTAACTATCAAATGTTTTCTCCAAAGATTGAAACATTGCAACTATTGAGCGAAAGGTGAGAATTTATTTTTATTGTTAAAATATTATGAAATTAAAGATAGCTTACTAATTAATTGAAGCTACTTAGACTTTTTTTTTTTATTATAAGGATGCTGATCTTAAGATAAACATCAGGAAATGCATAAGATCATAGAAAATATTTGTATGCATAAAATCTAATTGATCAATTATTAAATCAGTGACGCTACAAGAACCGATAGCTAGGACCCCTAAATATTCGCCGGACTAGATATTTGGGGAAAATGTTGCTATTATTACTATAATGAGAAATATAATTTTACATAACAACAAATGACCATAACAAATCTGAAACATTAATTTTTATACATCATTAAAAATAACACACTTTTGGAAAACACACCTTCATTTGATATTTATTACTCAGTCAGCTTTCTGGCTTGTTAGTGAAGTCCTAGGGTTTTAAGCAACTCCAGCCGCTATCTAAGAATTGATTCTATCTCTTTATCTCAAATGAGAAAATGACTAACTAAGGACGGCCGTAATTAACAGTATTATCCAACTTTCACGAATTAAAAGAGTCCCAACTTAAAGGAAACTTTTCAAACAATGACGTCAAATTACACTTTTCAAAGTCAAGCTCAGAAATGAAAAAACAGATTACTAATTAAAAAAAATCACGCAGAAAGTGCGTATATTTTATATTGGAAAGAGAATATTGAATATTTTATTACAAATTAGAAATATTAACTAATAAATTTTTTTTATTACACTATAAAAAATATTATTGACTTTTATAAAAACCAAAATATATAACTTTTATCTTTTGATGTGGTTCAAGTAAGGTAGGAATTCTAAAAAAAAAAGTGGATCTAAAGAAAGAATTTAACGAAATTTAATCTAAACGTCACTTTCAATATAACTAATATATTAAACTTTCTTGTTCGTAGCAGATTTCCTCCATTCCCCTCGGATTTCAAAGAGCAGTGCGCCATTGTTTAAAACTAACTTTGTTGTCATATATTAGTATCATATCATTAGTTCATATTCACATGATCAAAATTATGTCTTTGTTTTATTGAGGGAGGGGTAGAATAATAATATGGCAAAATAAGTGTTTATTTGCCTTCAGACATAGGACTACTATTATTGCATTAAAAAAAGGAAGGGATTAGCTCAGTGGAAGCGCGCTGGACTAGCAACACGGAGGTTCCGGGTTCGAATCCAGCTTGCTACCCTTAGATTTTCTATTCCTAGGAGCCTCTACAACTCACTGTCTGGTGATGGGAAGTGTTGCCTGTAGCTAGAGAACACTGCTCAGAGGCCAGCAGTGCACGGACTAGGCTCCGGGGAGTACTATAGATCTTTCAGGTCGCAGTGCAATAATCCCCTACAACAATCTACAATATATTATTGCATTACCCCAACCATTAGGAAATATGATAATTGAAAAACATAATATTCTATATTTTGTAATTTCAGCAAAAAAGTGGGCCCAAAAAAACTTGGTCAAAGAATCTCGGCTACCAAACTGGATCGAAAAAAAGTAAACTTAATGTATAAATGTTATTAAAATATGGTCACATTAAACGATATAATCTTAAAAAAATTATGTAATTATAATATAATTAATACGATATAATTAATATTAATGTAATATTTTTACTTACTCTTACTCCAGAGGTAAGAGAAAGTATTGTAATCTTGTCAAATTTTCGATATCCGGTTAAACTTTTTTAATGTTAACGTGTAAAAATCTTGAAATACTATAAAAATAAATCAACCCTTACTCCTTATTATAAATATGAATGTCACAACTTGGATGCCACAACCCTCATCTTGAAAACATAAATTAATTTTAATTGGTTAATATCCTAATTTTTTCAATTTTCCAGATTTATACAAAGAAATAAAAACGTTAGCTCTAAGATCAGGCAATTTGGGAATCTTTTTACATGAAAAATACTTGAGTTTCCCGGGTTGAGACCGCGTTAGTGGTTTGCTAAAAACCGACGATTCGCCCAGGTTGCAATGAGCCTCTTGAGGGTCGTTACACCTTGAAAACCAACAAGCCAATGAACCTCCAAGGCTGGTACATTGCTTTGCTGGCTTTCAAGGTGAAACGATCCTAAAGTGGCTCATTGCAACATGGAGGATTCATCGATTTTTAGCAAATGTTTTTCATGAAAATGGCTCGTGGAAACCTAAAAAGAACATCTTTTTACACATTTGTAATATTCCAATATAATAGGCACTTATGTTGAAGCACCAAAGCTTGTTAGCGAATCATTAATACTTCGTTTTTAGAACCCGCTGAATACTTTATGTTAAAAGCAAGTTATTTCAGTCAATATTAAGAACTGAATACTGTCTGAAATATGATGGAAGAGGATGTGGGACTTAACTTTGTTGTGTGGAATCCTAGGTTTGGCGAATTTGTTGGTGAAGGCAAATTTAGGCTAGCAAAATACTGATCAACTAACCTAGCTGAACAAGATAAGATGCCTTAGTAAAGCCAACCGAATTAATTAGAAAAACAGTATTGTAAGAACAAACAACATCATACAGCGAAGTGACACTAATGAAGGTAAAATGAAACTTAAGACACCTTATACTTAAGATCAAATGTAACATCCATAAAATTTACATGACTGGGAGTGGAGCAGATATGATTAAAGTCAAAGCCCATGTGAGTTTAGAGTGGGAGAACTGGCGGATAGTAAGGCCAAGGAAGCAGCTATTCTATATACTCTTAATAAATTTCCGACATCACTTTAAAACAGAATAATCTGGAAAAATGGGGAAACTTCGGCAAGACGGGATTCTGGACTAGACAATATTTTCCTACAGATCATGATAGACTATGGAATACCCACTAAAGATCTTTATTTCCTAAAAACAAATCAATTCCTGGCAGAGCATGGATCATTTAAGCAGTACTTACGTCGACTTAAACTGATACAATTCCCAGTTTGTTCATATGACGGATGCAACCTTCTGATCACTGCAGTTTCTGTGATCATAAACGCTCCAATATACAAGAAATGGTTATTCTATTAAATGGCAACAAGATTTGGTCGACTCACTCATCTCATAAGACTTTTAAAACTATTTCAATAAATTAGTTAAAATATTGGTTTAACATTATTCTTATATTAAAACTGTATACAAAATAACAAACATATTATTTGGTTATTAATTTTGTAATAATCTGTGCAACTACTGAGTTGAATCTTGCCCCTGTATCAGTGCTTACTAAAGAGGAGAAAACGAAAAAGATGGAAAAAGTCACGAAATTTTTTTTTTTTTAAATCTCGTTTTTATAAAACAAAAAGAAATTTTAACACTAGTTTAAATTAGCAATCATTAAATTCAAAAACATTTGGTCAAAATAAATTCAAAATTTTACATTTTAACAAAAACAACTGCAAAAAAGATTTTGAATTTATATTTAACTTTCAAAGAGAATAAAATCTTTACTATAAGGAAAATGACACTTTCAGTATGGAAGGATGACGTCAATAAATGTAAAATTTTCCAGTGACAAGAACGAATAACTTTCAAGGAAAAAGTATTTTAGTTTTTCTTGTATTTCATTTATGTATTAATGTTAAACTATATTACATTCCCAGAATATTATATATTCATTTCAAATGAAAATGTCACATTCTAACTTTTTCTTTGTAAAGAATGTATGATATTATGACAGGCTTACATACACATAGACACAGAAACACATACACACACAAAACAATATATTAATAATTGAGTGTGTGATACAATATATTAATATTGAGTGACAGACCAGTAAATACTATTGTAATGTGTTAAAACTTATTCAATTAGTTAAAATATGATTTATAATTATTTATATTTTAATAATTATTTAAAAGTTATAGTTTACTTTTTAATAATATTAAGGTTGAGGTTTTTGATTGTTAGTAGAGGACAACTATAAAGTTCTGTTATACAATTTAATACTGACTGGTCTTAAAAAACTGTTCACTCTTCATTTCTTCAATTCGGCCACTTTTTAGAGAAAGTTAGTAATAAAAGAAACTTCTTTAGTAGTCTACTCTTCTTTTGTTTCCCTCCCTTAGATGAGGGAAGGTAACCATTTAGGGAGGTAAAAATGGAAATTTACTTTTGGGACACCAGTACTCTTCGTTTATGTTAAATTTTGCATTTGCTATGCTATGCTCCGTAACATATCAAGAGTCCAATCTTTAACATTCAAGAGTCTCATTTGAATACAAGTTTTTAAGAAAATTAAGAGATAATCCTTCAATATGATCCTTTTTCTTTCACTTGGCTGAACCTCATAACTTTTAAGAATTATTTTATATGTGAGATGTTTCCATGGTAACTGGATTCTAGTTGTGGTCATTGACCCGGCTTTAGACTTCTGCTCATCATTATGATATTTTAATAAACGCTAATAGGCTGTGTTATCGCACTGATTATCAAGAGTTCCCTGATGATAGGCGAATGCCCGAAACCGTTGTGACACATAAACAAGAGCAGGCTATCACGGAAGAAAATGTCTAGTGTTTTCTAAATTCTGCGGACCCAACCACATAAATAAATTGGTATTATATATATATCAATATATAATAGGTTTAAGAAGGAGAGAAATTGGGTTAGATAGATAAATGAACTAGAAGTAATGCTGAACACTGTATAATAGAAAAGTAGCCCAAGCTGCCTGGACTTAACACTAAAATATAGTAAGAGATTTATGGTGAGAAAGACAAAGGTTGTTGACGCGCTGTGACTGCTGTGTGAACTCTGCTGCAAGACTCTCGATAGACTCCCCCGTAGCTGTATTTTAACAGTTTCTCTCACTCTAGTATGGCCTAGCTACAGAATGATCCTGTCTAATTTTATGTCTCTCTCTCTGCTATGGATCCCTCTCTTCGGATCCAATTACAAATGTATTAGAATTCTCGACGAATTGTTAAATTGCTTTTTCTCGACTATTTTCATATTATTTAAGTAAAATAATTAATTCTTATTTAGATTCATCAGCTTTTCGTTTTGGGCTAATCCAACTGTTTTTTCGCATCATTTGAAAAAAAGTT
The DNA here is from genome assembly GCA_011037195.1 of Triatoma infestans. NCBI lineage: Eukaryota > Metazoa > Arthropoda > Insecta > Hemiptera > Reduviidae > Triatoma > Triatoma infestans. The sequence continues at coordinate 72,792 of JAAEAF010014505.1, forward strand.
TTCAAATATGTGGTGGCAGGGGTGATCAAGTTTAGATCAGCATTGATATTTCATTTGGACAAAATCGAAGGTTTCGTTTAAAATCCGACAACCGAATACCATTTTGTTTTTTAATAATAATAATAATAATAACTGGTCTTTATTTGTACTTGAAAAATTACAGTTTTATAGCAAAATGAAAATATTACAGACAGACTAGATGTAGTCTTGTATGTACTATACTCTTGGTCGAATGGCCGTCAGAGGAGTTGCCAACCATATATAGAATACATGTTTTATTATTAGAACAAAATTAAATAAATGAAAACAGCGTCTTTTCTACCTTAAACAGAACAATTGGACTTAGTTATAGCTGAATTCTTGAACTAACTCGTACCTATACTGCCAGGCATATTTACATTAACTTGCCAGGCCAACTCAGTTTTCTCGCTTAAACAATTTTTAAATTTTCTGGCTCTTTTTTATTGAAATATTTAATCCTGAACTCTTTTCGTATTGGGCACCTAGCTACAAAATGAAAGCAGTCTTCTTCTTCTTCTTCATTTAGGTTACAAAGGGAACATAATTTTATCTGCATATTAAATGCATATTTATTTAAATATAGGAGCTCACTTGAACATTAATAACCCAGCCCATTGACCTAGCATCCAGATTACTATTAATTACTGGGTTATTTGTTGATAACTATTTATATATAATACAACGATGACTATTTTCAGCACACATCTTGTATTTATTAATAAAATGTATTTTTATTTTATCCAACAGTTCCGAGAATTACATAATTTTTCCCAGTCAGTGAACCAAAATATTTTTTTCTTCATCATCTTGTTGACAAATAAATTTGGATACCTCTGTGATGGCAAGGGCATACATCTATGAATTTTCAGTGTTCGGACTCGAGTTAGACAATGAAATCCGGGGTGTCAGCTGGCAAATATAAAACTTTTTTTATAAAATACTTGAGCGGTAATTCCACTAGTTTGTATATTGAGTAACCCCATACTTGAGCACCATAACATATAATTGATTTGTATACAGCATTAAAAACTTGTAACTTAGAGGAAAACGGAACACATTTATTTAATATTAAGTTTTCAAAAGTATTCAGAGCAAACTTAGCACTTGTGACTTTTTCCAGAAAGGGTTTTTCAAACGATAAACCTGAGGACAAAGTTACCTCCAAGTATTTGTAGCTGTTCACCAACTCAATTCGTTCCTTACCGAACCACCATTTTTCTTGCTTTGCCGGCCTACTCCCATTCCTAAACACTGCTACCTTAGACTTGTTCAAGTTAATCAGCAGGCTCCACATTAAACAGTATTCCTTAAAGGAATTTATCATTTTCTGTGGGGAAACTCTATCCGAAGCAGCCAAAACTAAATCTTCCGCATACGCCCATAATTTTATATGTAAAATACTACACACTCAAACCCCACCCTCTAAATATTTTTCTACATCATTTATAAAAAAGGAGGATAGAAGGGGACTGAGCAAACAACCTTGCTTCACTCCCATAATGGTACCGAAACTTGTCGATAGGTCCTTATCACACCTAACGGATGCACAGGTTCCCCAGTATAGATCTCTCAACGCACTTAACATTTTACTAGATATCCCTAATTCTGATAATTTGGAATAACGGTCAACCTGATGAAACGCTGCGGACATATCCACAAAAAACAAACACCTTATGCTTCTTTTTACTTGTGATTTTTTTTTTTTTGTTTTTTCCAGTTTTTCGCATTTTTCACTTAAAGAGATCCAAAAGTTTTTCTTTAAAATATGTAAATCTACTATTTTTATTTGAAGCGTTTTACTGAAGAAATTTATTTTAGTTGATTCTAGGGTTGGTTCTATGTTTCTAGAGCCGTTTCAATATATTTTCGGGTTTTCCAACCGGAACAATATTGTAAGCAATTAATGTGTGCTGAGCGGGTCTTAAAATATATCAGAACTCAGTTTCGTAAAGAAAAACTGATTGCAATGCAATATTTCGTTGTAGTCGTTAGGGAAACTAGTAAACAAATAAAATGAAAAGTTCCAAATAACATCTAGATAAAATTACAATTTACTAATTGTAAAATTAATTCTAGAAATGTTTAAATCCAAAGTTTACCGCTGAATTAACAAAATTAGATTTTAATCAAAACATTTTAGTCTAGTGAATTTAGTAATTCTTCATAAAATTATATTATTTATTAAGTTATATTAATACTCAAAACTATCCTTGCATTTCAGAAAAAAATTGTTATGGAAGTTTAATAATGTACCAACAAATAGATGCATAAATAACAGACATTTCAGAGCTAGATGGAATACAATGTAGAGTGAGGACAGTCAACAAATATGTAATAAAAAGTTGAATACACAGTTCCTAGTTTAAATTACTATTACTATACGGCTTTCATAGGTCTATGTTACCTCGAATATATATATATATATATAGTGTAAATAATATTACTAAACCAAGTTATGAGCAACAAAAACCACAAAATTATTACTTTCTCTTACTATCTTTCGATATAGAGTCTTCACCGGAAATACCTGTTTTGATGTCCCCTATGTCCAAAAAAGTGGATTTTAGCAAATGGTCTGTGTGTGTGTGCGCGCCTGTGTAGCATATGTGCAGCATGTGTGTCTGTGTGTTGAACAGCATTGCTCAAAAACGAAAAATCGCAGAAAGTTCAAAGTTGATATTCCGTTTGGGTATCACCATGGGATCAGACAGTACGTTATCTGTCAAAATTCTTCAACCGGAAGTACCACTTTACGAGTTTTTATTTTTTTTATTTTCTTGCGATTTTCTCAAATATGGCTCCGACGATTTTCTTTAAACTTCTTATATCAACTACACATACAATGAGCTACAACTTTTATGTGTAACATTTCTCCGGAAAAATTCATTTAAGGGCACTTTTGGGGGAGGGATTAGGTAGGTTTTCCTCTAAAGTGTTATTTTAGTTTATTAGACAATTGTGTCATCTAAATAATGGTAACAAGAATTAATATATTGTTGAAATTCCGAGTTTGAAAAAATCGGATGACCAGAAGTGAGTTTACTATTTTTTACTAAATGATTTTTTTCATTTTTTCGCGATTTTCTCAAAAATAGCTCCGACGATTTTCTTGAATCTACCTATATAATCTACACATACAAAGATGTACAACTTTTATCTAAAACATTTCTCTGGGGAAATTCATTTAAGGTGCACTTTTGGGAGAGAAGTGAGGTTATGGTTTTCTCTAAAGTGCTATCATAGTTGATTATAGAATACTAACATCCAAACAAAATTAATTGGAAATAAATAGATGGCCAAAATTCCAAGTTTCAATGAAATTAGTAAATTGGAAGTGCGCTTTTACTGAACAGTTTTTTCAGTTTTCGACGAATTTCATTAAATTTGGTACACTAACTATAAAATTCGTCAATTATAATTTTGAAAACTGGAGTAAAAGAATGTTGTGTGAGTGTTTCATACCAGATTTTTGTTGTTGTAAAAGTATAATCATATAAATACATGGAGAATTTGTATTTTTGTGAATATTGGAATGAAATAAGGGAAGTTATACAATACCGCTGAAATAGCTGGTGATTATCACCTGTCCTATAGTGTGTCTGCATCGGCCATTGGACCGGTCTTTATCACAATAATCTGTGTTTTTTGAAATAAATTATAATCAAATTCAATTATACAACTCTAGTTTTAAATTAATTGAAAGACTAAAGAGGGTAGAATGAAAAATAAATAAGAGGAGATATCTAGTGTGTTATTGGCAGACATTACCATCTGGTTATCGTGTATATACATATCGATTAATTCATCTTAGACAGAGCAATGTTCGCTTGGTGTTCAGTCATAATAATCAGCGCTTAATTCAATGAATATATTTTTGAAACAATCATTATCAGACTCCCAATGAATAAAAATTGATGAATTATTCTAAAGCAAACCATCTAACTAATCTAAAATCACATGCTCATTTGTTTAAATATGAGAGAGAGAGAGAGAGAGAGTGATACAAAAATGTTTTTATTGGGTAAATTGTAGAATAACAAATTGTCGGTATGATAAAAAGAAAGTCATTAAACAGATTTTACGGAGAAATCGAGTTTTCAGTTTTTTTTTTTGTTTTTTGTTTTATACATAGTTCTATTCAAATTATACATTACTATTTCAATCTTTTCTTAACAGGTAATAAGCCTGTTCTAAAGCTATTTAGTGCAATTCCTTTATAAGTAGTTTGATAAAATGAATTTAGTGATTAATTAGTTCATTTAAAAGCGGCGTTAGAAGAGAAGTCAGCTAGCGTTGACACTCACACGAAGGTATTAATGGTTCTTAGGATTATAAAAGACCGCCAGGACCAAACCGTCAGGCGACATGGAAGATTAACAAGGTACATAATGAAAGAAAGGAAAGGAGACGTGCCCTAGGATTAGAACCGTGCAATAATTTGTTATGGAAATTGCGGAAGCAGGTTTAGAGACGTCTGTGGCTGGAAGGATTTTAAGTTTCTCCAGCGGTACATGATTACTTTCACTTAATCGTATTAAAAGACTCATTGCGATTGTGTCAAATTTTCTAAATTGAATTTTCAGAGGAAATATACATACCTAGATTTATATATACATAGTATGTATGTGAGTTTGTGTGTATGTGACGATGGTGAGCTCACGAATCATCATTTCCAGTATTACTAGGGGCTATGCGCAAGAGGGAGTTTTGTCACCCCTAATATAGCCTAGTGGTGGATGAGCTTCTGCAAGCCTCTTGGCATTTCCTGTCAGGGATATGCCGATGACGTCGTCATAATTGCTAGAGGGAAGTTTGAATAAACCCTCTGTGTCATAATACAGAGGGGACTAGATATCACTGGTGGGTGGTGTGGTTCATTGGGATTGGAAATTAATTCAACTAAAACCACTGTCTTACCCTTTACTAGGTAAAGAACACTTCCACACCTGAAAAGTTACCAGCAAGCAGGAGCAGAATTAGAGACCAGAGGTAACTTTTGATAGTAAACTCCTATGGACTAAAATATTGAATCACTTGTTAGTAAGGTCACTGGCGCTCTCATGTCGTGTAAGAGGATGGCTGACACGTCCTGGAATGCCCCCGAGTATCCTACGGTGGATGTCCACCATGATGGTGAGACCCGTTATCACCTACGGCGCAGCGACATGGTCTAAGAAGGCCAAGGTAGCATCAGTCAAAAGGAATCTTGATAAGATACAGTGGCTCTCATGCTTGTGTATGGCGGGAGCTATGCGGACTTGTCCCTCCGCCGGGATTGAGGTTATCCTCAATCTGTCACCTCTGCACCTGGTGGTGAAGAGGGCGGCTAAGCGGCCTCAGGAACTCTAAGGGTAGTATGGAGGGAGGGGAGGCAGGGAGTTTTGGGGTGGTCATCTCCACCTCCCTAGAGATGGTATGATTAAGAAATACAGCTTCATCGGAAATTTTCTCTGAAGCTGGGCACCATAAGTGAGTGAAGCAAAGGATCCTCTCTGTTGGGCATTAAGGGTCTACTGATCATTTAAGGGTCTGAAACTCTCGAGGGGACTGGGGCGGAAGTGGTTGGTCCAAGGACTAATCACTCGGAACCCATGAGTAAATTTCCCAGGATCTTCCAGGCGGAAAAATATGCTATTGGAAGATGCGTTCGATTCACCCTCGATAGGGAATATAGGAATCAGGAGATTGTAATCTTTCCGCTAGCGAAGCAGCCATAAGCATCGAGTGCCTCTGTTATCAGCTCTATGATGGTCTGGGAATGCATAATAAGCTACTCTAGGAGGAATAAGTTACTCTCTGATGGTATCAGGACACGTTGGCATTGAAGGGAATGAGTTGGCCGTTGCCCTGGCAAAGATAGGTGATGCGACCCCGCTTCTAGAGCCGGGCCCTTTTGTGGGGTCAGCGACCAGTTTTTCTTGAACTTAGGAAGTAGGAGAGGCAAAGAGATCTCAACTCTGGATTCTCTCCCCAGTTTGCGGTAGGCCAAGATCTGCCTGGGAATTTATAACCAACGGAGATTGGAGGCCTGCATCGGCCTGAGTAAGAACAAACTCCGCGTTTTTACGGGTTTCCTCATGGGGCATTGTCGATTGAGAGGATATCTGACGAAGTTGGGTTTGGAAAGTGGCAGCACATGCAGATTCTGTGGGAAGTTAGAGGAAACTCCATTACATCTTCTAACTGACTGCAAGGCTGCCACTCAGAGAAGATTTTTAAGAACCTGGGCAGTTACCAGGTGGAAGGAGGGATATAACTTCCCTAGAGCTGTTCGGCTGTTGGGATTCCTTAGGGATCTTAACCTGATGGAAGTTCTGTAGAAAGGATGTTCGTCTAGGATATCTGCTTGGGTGTTGTGGGTAGCCTGCGGCGCGCAGGGGGCATAACACAATAGATGCTAAGGTCGCAGTGCATTGGCCCCTCAAAAAAAAAAAAAAATTGTGTTTTGTGTGATGAACGAAACAAATGAATGATGAGTGAATGAATCATGAATGAATGAATGATGTTCCCATTTACATACCCACCTGTTTAACTTGCAGTATTCAGTCAAAATCCATCCATCTGCAAATTTATTGATTTTTTTTTTTTTTTTTTTAATAGTTTTTGCAGTGGTCTCAAAAAATGGCTCCATTAAATTTTCTTTGAATTCTCTTATGCAAATAAGAGATACATACAAAAATATATCTCTTTTTTTGAAATATTTTTCCAAGGAAAATTGAGTTTTAAAGGGTAGTATGCGTTTCTAGGATGGCTGCAGCCTGTCATAGATATCCCAGAATTAAAAAAAAAAAATCATATGTGAAATGTTCCAAATACCGTTACCACCTCTACAGGACCTATTATAAATTCATTTTCTTGAAAAAATGTTTTAAATAAAAGTGATATGTCTTCCAAGAGGGGGCATTAAGGACCAAAACGCGAAGATACGATCGAAAACTTCATGTAATATTTGGTGATGATACTCTTTAATTTGTGTTAATTGGACCGGTTACGGACGAAAAGAGAAAATAATTTCTTTGGTCAAGATATAGTATATGATCATTTCAGGTCTTGGTTGGCTTCAAATAGTAAAGATAAAACAAAACATAACTGTAATTAGAAATAATTGAATAAAATGATTACTAAAGCAAGTTGCTTCTAGTAATGCATCATTGTAAAAAATTTTTTTTGAGTAATTTCTGAAACTTCATATTCATATTCAGAGAGTAAATTCTCGAGCAAAACCTTTTTTTTTTACTCATTCCACTCAATACCATAAAAGTAATGCTACATTTAAATATTACGATTTAAAATAATATTTTTCCCAGTTTAATTAGTAAAACAAACATTCTCTAACTTTCATCAAAAAAAAAAGGAAAAGAGAAACTAAGAATAAAATGCCTAATATCATGTCACCCATCAATATTGAGAAATAATCACAGAATGGCACAAAATATAATGAAAATTGGACGCCAGAATTCCCTCGGTGTCATTGATCTGTGATTTACCTTCAACCATTTGGAATTAAGTTACACTACAGTAGAGATTTCTCCAAGGAGTAATTTTATTTTTTTTCTTTTTTGTTTTTTTGCATTCGCTGATTAGTGAATAAATCTGTTTGTGACATTTTAATCATCTCCATTCTTTACTGGAATATTTTATATGAACAAAATGAAGGAGGAATTATTACAAAAAAAAAAAAGAACGGGAGAATATGGATTAAATAATCCAATGTGATTGAAATAAAATCCTAAAAATTAGGAATAAACGAAATAAGTCCAATTAATTATTAAAGAAAAACGAACGAAAAAAGTGTTGATACTCATGAAAATGGAGTTGTAATTAATTCGCCATAACTATTAATGGCATTCACTTTAAGACTGTCATAATGCATCCATTAAAAATAATTGAATTTGTTATAATATTTAAATTAAAATAGAAAGAGAGAGAATATTCAAATATTTCGTTGAAAAGCAATTAATGTACTACGTATTCATTACTAGGATTAGTTTAATTGGACATACGTATTTATTTATTTATGTATATATATATAATAGATACATAAAAAATTTGTTAATATAAGAAGAAAAGCAAATCAATTGAATTATTTATTTTATTATTATTGAAACAACTGCTAATTGGCATTGAAACTAAACAAACAAAATTTTTTCATATTTATTAGAGAACTCGAATATTGCAAAATGTTTCATATTTATGAGTGAGATCGATTATTGGATAGTTTCTATTAGCTAGAGCAATATGTTCCCTTGTTTGCTCACCTTCTTGGTCCAATTAGGCATTGTATTATCTATGCCTGTAGAAGAACCCAGAGATGACCAAGAGAGGCTACGTATTATCTGCCCCAAAGATGGAAATGGTAATATTATCATTATTATTATTATTATTATTATTATTATTATTATTATTATTATGAGTTTATTTACTTTGATTTTTCCCCCCCAAATTTATAGTGTGGCAAATGCAACATCTCTAAATCAGTTATAACTCTTCCTATTGTAACATTTTCTTTTTACTTTCACTTACTGCTAGTAAGAAGAAGTATTGTAATCTTACCAAATTTGCGATATGGAGTTTTCATCGGAAAGATGCGTTTTGAGGTCCCCTGAGTCCATAAAAATGGTTTTTTAGGAAATGGTGTGGTGTGGTGTGGTGTGTGTGTGTGTGTGTGTGTATGTGTACAGCATAGTTCAAAAACGAAGTAATCGCAGAAAGTTCGCATCACGGTGGGATGCGACAGTAGGTCATCTGTCAAAATGCCTCAACCAAAAGTACCACTTTACTGAATGTTTTTTTTTTCCTTTTTGCGATTTTCTCAAAAATGTCTCCGACGATTTTCTTTAAATTTTGTATATCAACTATACATACAAAGATCTAGAACTTTTATTTGAAAAATTTCTCTTGGTAAAGTTATTTAAGGGGGCTATTGGTGGAGGGGTGAGACTATGTTATTCTCAAAAGTACTATCATAGTTGATTATACAATTCTATCATCCAAACCAAATTAATTAGAAATAAATAGTTGGCCAAAATTCCAAGTTTCAAGGCAATTAGTAAACAGGAAGTGCGCTTTTAGTGAATAGTTTTTTTCAGTTTTCAACGGACTCCGACGAATTTAATTAAATTTAGTATACTAACTATAAAATTTTTCAATTACAATTTTGAAAACTGGAGTAACAGAAAGTTGTGTGAATGTATCAGACCGGATTTTTCTATTTCAATTGTAATCCTTCAGAAATTGAGCGCATTTTAAAAATGAAATATTCATAATGGAAGAAAAAAAGGTGTTTAACACACAATAAGTGTTTTTCTAATGTTTTCCTTATTCTATTCCAAAAAATAAAAAGGAAAATAATTGGTGCAGTGTTTGTGATATTTATTCCAGTAATACCAATATGTTAGAGCACTTCAGTTAGATTTGATCATCAACCTAAGTTAAGTAATAAGTTTTAACAAAAATACAAAGGGTGGGAATTTGATTTTGGAAATGGTTAAATATAAAAAAACAAACGAAACTTACTGAGAAATTGAATAAAATGAATTTCTCTAACCGATAATTTTTTTCGTAACTATTTTTTTTTTGTGTATGAAAGTTAATAATTAAAGTTTAAAAAAACTTTGAATTTATTTTAACTTTTATCTTGCCAATTTAGGTTCTATTTCTCTATTCACACAAAATTATATCGTAAATTTTTCATGAAATTTTGGAGCCTAATTTTACTAAAACTGTTGATTATGACCCACCTCTTTTTATTCTATTTTATTAAATTTCATATCCTACTTTCTCATTAAATTATCTTTAACTTTTTTTAAATTTCTCTTTTATCTCTTTCAAATTACATTAGTCATCTGATTAATTGTTTTTATTTTTTAGAATATTTGTTGCATTATTTGTATACAGGAAGATGGTTGTTTATTTATCCTATTTTTAGATTCCTTAATTGTATGCACTATAATGAATATATTATCGACATCATATTGTCATTTTCAGAACTATAAACTAATATAATTCTGTTAGGATTGCATTCATTATACAATAACATGTATTATACAAGTTGTTAATTAAAAATAAAATTTGATAATTACAAAAGATTGATGGAAATCCAATTATACTTTTAAATTAATTATAATTCTAAAAATACTGGCGTGAAACACTCGCAGAACTTTCTTTTACTTTAATTAATACATTGTAATCAGGCAATTATCTTTAAAATTACTATGCTTTGTGGGGGGTACAATTAGCAAAAATGGTGGTGATTATTTTACTTGTACCTCTGAGCGGACTTATATGGGAAGTTCTCTATGTCAAAACCAAGAAACCTTGTGCGAATTCAAATTTACCCTAATCCGTTTTAGACCGGCCTAAAATCAATTTTTTCGGGAAACTGTTTCAAATAAAAGTGATACGTTTCTATCGGTACAGGAAGCATTTCAAATTTAAAGAAAATCTTTATATCCGTTTTGGAAAAAATAAAAATAAAAAACTCAAAAAATTTACTTAGAAAATGTTACAATAGGAAGAGTTACAACGTATTTAGAGATTGGGTTGCATTTGGTTTAGATAGGTTAACTTTTGTTTTGGAAAAAATTGTAATAGACTTGGCGTGACTGAACACGAAATTGTGGGGTACCGAAATATTGTTTCGTGTTAAAAGAATATCGTGTTCTCGCCCCGATTTGTTCTGCCATTGTACAAGTAAAAAAAATAAGTTTATGTATTAAAATTACAAAAAAAAAAACAACACAAAATTCGATGATTTTAACACCAAAATTCACCGAATCCAAAAACTAACTTGAATGTTTTGACAATGACGATCTTTTATCTACTCAAGACAAGCGAAAACCTAGCAACAGTTGGCAGCCATTGTTTATTTTTTTTCCGTCTAACGAAAAAAAAAAATAAGCCAAAATATCTGCGTGATGATGTGACTGCAGAAAACATACTCGTATATATAATTTTTTCGTCCGAGAAGTGAAACCTTTTCATGTTAAGCGCTATTTATTTCGTGTTAAAAGCAAAAAAAAAAAAAAAAAAATGTATGAAATTAAATAGTATTTTATCGGGGACAACAGTATGATTATAGTGTAGTGGTTATTTTAAAGAAAAGCAATAATACTACTGCTCCCTCAGATCCCCCCCCAAAAATGACTTTTCTCAGGAAAATGTTTCAAATAAAAGTGATAGATAGTATGCACAGTTTAAAGAAAAATCGTTGTCTCCATTTCCGTGATAATCGCGAAAAAATGCCCGAAAGTTTACACTTTCAGTTGATGAATTTGCCTGAAATCTTCGTGTCTATTGCGGTGCCTGCGACTTTTCGTTTTTGAGATATTCTGTTTAACATATATACAGACATGTACAGAACATTCACTCAAAACATTTTTTTCGTATTCAAGGGACCCTAAAAAACATGTATTTCCGATGAAAATTCAATTTCCGAAATTTGGCATGACCGCAATACTTCCTTTTTTTAATAGAATAAGAGAAATTAAAAAGGCCGAAGAGGATTAAATACGAGTACGTATGTGGACTTTGTGGTCCCTCTATATCAAATAACAAAGTTTGTAGCGGCAGTTTAAATGGAAATCTAACTGGCAGATCCAAAAAAAGTGATGTGTTTTTATGTGTGCAGTTTTAACACATTTCAAGTTTTAAAGAAAATAGTTATATTTGATTACCTTTTAAATCGTACTTCCGGTTAACCAATTATCTTCAAAATTTGGAATCGGAATAGTAAAATCATTATTTCTGTGAAGTTGATACTTTCACGTCAAGTTTAACGTTACTGCTTCTTCAGAACCTTACAAAAAAAATCAATTTTCCCAGAAAAATATTTCAAATACAAAGTGATAGGCATTTTCATATGTGTACTAGTATATGGAAATTATGAAAAAAAATTTGGACTTGTTTTCGAGAAAATTGCAAAAAACTAAAAAAAATAAATAAATAATAATTATTCAATAAAGTCACACTTTTGTTAATGGATTTTGTACGTTCATGTTTGGAAGATGGTGGTAACTAATACAATAAAAGATAATTTATATGCATGAAAATGGCCAATCTTAGGTTGAAATGTTATTGACCATATAATAAAATAAATGGAGTTTAAAAAATATATAATCATAAAAATAAAATTAATTAATCGTTAATCGTTATTTAATTTAAAAATAATAATATTAATTGGCGAAAGCACAGACAATAAACAAATGAGTTTTATATATATATATATATATGTATTAATATTAATGACATTTGTTTCATATAATTAATTGCAAATAGAAGTTTAAATATTTATGCAAGATAAACAAGTGACGTGTTTTTTTACAACAGCTTGTAATTAGTAATTGTTTGATGATAATCTGGTTTCAATTACTAATGAATAATGTACATTTATTTTATATTTTTAGCCTTTCATTTTCATTTCCTCTCCTTTATACATGTATATGTATGTACAACATTAGCACAAATCATTGCAGGAAAAGTCAGATTATATTAATCGTGTCAGATTTTTGAAATTAAGTTTTCACCGAAAATATTCGTTTTGAAGAAGCCTTGTTTGATAAGATACAATATGGTTTTAAAATATATTTGTGTGTGTGTGTGTGTGTGTGTGTGTGTATGTCCACCACAACCGGAAATATCGCTTTTTTTAATGGATTTATCAGTTTTTTCACATTTTTTTTACGAAAATATATCCAAAGATATTTCTTTAAATTTCTATCCGCCCTATTTTAGGCTAATCATTTGTTTTTTTAAACTACCACATATATATATAATTATTATGTAGGGGTAGTGAACCCCCACCACTCATCCACTCTAGCGGGAGAAACAGCCCTCTCGCAAAGAGAGGAGAGGCTCGGCCAGTATATATATATTTATTTATACTGGCCGAGCCTCTCCTCTCTTTGCGAGAGGGGCTGTTCTCTCCGTAGAGTGGATGATGTGGTGGGGGTTCACTAATATATATATATACTGGCCGAGCCTCTCCTCTCTTTGCGAGAGGGGCTGTTTCTCTCCGCTAGAGTGGATGAGTGGTGGGGGTTCACTACCCCTACAATTATATTAAGGGAATTCAATATATATGTTGCCAAAATTCTGAAGTTTAATAATTTGAGATTTTGGGGACTAGCGTTGAATCGCTCCCTCTAAATGGCTATTTTGCCATTTCATTACAGTGAACAGTTCTGCAATTTGTGGTAGTATTAAGGCCAATTAAAAAATAATTAAAAAAATATCCTCTAATCTGAAGAAAAATTGTTAATTGTAATAAATGCAATAAAAGTCGTGGGGGTATTTCAGGACTTTTAAGCGAGAGAATTATGGACTTCCAACTTGACTATCAATATTCATCAATCCTTACCTTTTTTTTATCGATTTAATAGATTGATAAACTTTGTTTCAACACTCATAACTATTAAAGCTTTGGAATGAAAATTTGAAGCTACTGTGTCTTATCGAAATCAATCGGAGCTATAAATACAAGTTAATTATATTCGATCGATTTTTCTACTAGAATATTCTGCACTTAATTTAGCCACAAGTGAGATTGTTGCTTCTAAAGCCGATCAGTTTAATAAATACTTCTTTTATTTATTAATTTCATACTATGTTTAAAGTATTTTATATTCAATTAAAATTATGTTCTTTCTTTAAATGTTAGTTTAAAAATTAAGAAAGGAGATGGATGTAATTTTTTATTTTTTTTACAATATAGTTACGACTTTTGTTGTTGTTACTTATTTAATCTTGCCAACATTGTCCGTACGTGACTATATATGCATCTTAGAAGACTATCTTGGAATCCACAGACTAGATTAAATAACTAACTTATATTATGTTACATAACACTTTCACAGATTCACATTTTCAAATTGAAACCATTTATTTTTCACTTTATTGTCGTTTTAGATTACAATACTACTGGACTTATTCCGGTCCGAAGTTATAAGTTCACGTTTTCATCACTATCGTCCACGCTTCGTGGAATCAACCATTCATGATTCCATTAATATTTCGCATGCTGAAAACCCATGGTCGGTCTAAGTGAAATTACAAAAAGACCATATATAAGAAATTTCATAAACTTTATCATCTTTAATCGTTTATGTTCGCTTCTTTATACGAGATAATTTCTCCCGAATATTCAAACGTTTAGCCTCATGCCTGTTATCCGTGCGAAACAGTTTAAGGAGCTGAGACAATTTTCATTTTGATTCTATTATTTATTATATTACCTGATGATATTATGAAAATATGAGTAAAACTAATTTATATTTCATGACAAATACTGTATTCAGTCTTAAAATTAGTTATTACTAATGCATCAGTTCGTTTAAATTGATGGTAAAGTTAGGATTATTGCTAAAATTTAGGTGCTACCGGTTTATTATCAATAATACTGTGGGAAAACGATACTATTTACAGCATTTATATGTCTTATTTATGAAGAATAGGTGAAATAATCAATAACAACGCGTAGTATAAAGTCAATTGTATTAACAGATATTCCAATATTTTAATAAGTGATATAACATATTAATCTCTGTATTTATTGGTTTTTGCTTGCTATCAATTATTGTTCATAACTCCGACTATATTTTTGTTCAATATAGACGAATGATGCTTACCTGTTTATGTCCTAACGGAAAATATACTTTTTGTATCGCTAGCCAAATTATTAGAAAAAGGGTAAAACCCCTTTATTATCAGAAGGGATGAAACCAAAAACACCTAATATGAATAAATGCATTTTTGCACATACTCTATGGTAACTTAAAATTCTTAAAATTTAGCGATCGTAATTTTACGACATCCCCCCCTCCCCAAAAAAAACTCTGCTTAGAGAGGCTTTAAAGATGTACAGTAAAGGTATTCAAGATAGTTATTTTTCAATATTTTCTTTTCCATGATTTATGATTTTTTTTTCTTTCTCTTACAACGAGGAAGTATTGCGATCATGTCATATTTTCGAAAGTGGGTTTTCGCTGGATATATATCTTTCCGGAAACATCTATTTCCGAATGAATTATATTCACCTGAGCGCATGGTCTGTAATTTGTGCGCGTGCTTGTATGTCGGTGTGTGAACACAATATCTCAGATACGAAAAAAAGGCAGGAAGCCTCTAAACTTGTTATTCCATTTAGAGACTATTTCCGCTTCTCACACGAAGGTTCCGGGCAATATCCAACTAACGGAAGTGTAACTTTATTGATGGTTTTTCAGTTTTGCGCGATTTTCTCTCTCTAAAAAAAAAAAAAACTATAAAGATGTTACTTAAACATCTTTTACTATTACACATCTAAATGCTTATCACTTTTATTTGAAACATTTGTTCAGGAAAATTGGTTTTTCGTGGGTTCGGGGGAACAGTAATGTTAAGAATTAACCTATTAGATATTAGGTTCTGTGGGGGTTGGTTATTAAGCCAATACCACCGCGACCCAATGGGTCTATTTTGGCACCCAGAAGTTAGAGTGCCCTCTCCAGCCCCGTCTTTTAATTAGACTTTGGAGTCTAGAGAAAGAGATTCCTGGGAGGTCCTTCAAGGCACCTGTTATAGTAGCCTCTTAAGTTCTGTCTGTTTTATTACACTTAGTGGTCCTAGGAGAGACTCTTGGGTGAAGCATGCAGGTGTCACTTTCTCTTCTCCAAAGAGGAGAAATTTCATCCATATAAGCCCTTCACACCGGCACAGTATTATTTTTATTATTTATTCAATACACTGTTTTATACAAAACTATACAGTGAAGTTGAACCGATACTTAGAGAGAACTGTTTACAAGTAACAGGGAACGAATATATAGTTGAAGCAATTTAAATGAAAAAATGAGAATAACGGAGTATATAAAAATTATAGCAGGATAAAAGAAAAGAAAGAAAAATGAATGTAATTATAAATAAACAAAAAATGACTTGTTTGAACTAGTCTATTAAAATAAAATTCTTTATAGTTTTAATGAATTAAGAAATTTCAATGTTTTAATAAAAATGAGATAATAAATTTAAGCCTAATAACTCTGAAACATACTGTAACCTTAAAAGAGTTAAAAAGTGAAAATTTTACAAAGAAATGATAACAATCAATTAATTCATTATTTTCACAAAATGGGCGGGCACACATAAAATGATTTAGTACCTATTAATGTGTTTATTTGATAAGTAAATTTGGATATATACTTACCAGATTTACCAGTTTAAACTGAGCAATAAAGCGCTTCAAATTGAAATAATGCAAATCAGAAATTACATAACTATGAACCAGTTTAATTTAAAAAAAAAAAAACAAATCAAAATAATAAAAGATTGTAATTAAATGTAAACAAGTGACTTAAATCAGCGTTCATGTAAAGAAGACTGCTAAGTATGACACACATATACTAATTCTATATACCAATTATATTTATCCATTTTGGGGTGTATTATTTAATTTATTTTTAAAATAAAGTTCTCTTAACTTCAAATAACATACTTTTGGAAGTCTAATATTTTTCCATTTCAGTGAAAGTTTCGCCAACCATTTAACGGGTTATTTTTAGAATCTTTAACTTAGTATGCAAAAACGCCAAATTTCATAAGGATTAAAAAAATAAGGAACCTATCTGTTAAGATGAAAAAGTCTGAATTCTTTAGCAAATCATTAGCATAATATATACTCCACACTGATTGGCATAAAGAATAGTCGAATGGACCAAAGAATTGTTCGAAATAGTGATAGATTTTGCTTTCCTTATGACATCCGAAAGTACCCCTTGGTACTAGATTAGCTTTAATACAAATTAGAATTTTAGGTGAACAGCGAGAAATAATCCAGTAAGAGAAAACTACACATCCAAATAAGAAAAATTATTTTTTCTATATCAATTTTCGAACCTTCAAAATAAAAATCTCTGTCCTACCTACTTCTGCCTTTATGAAATTTCATGACTTTTTTTTATGCATTAAATATTGACATTTAAACTGTTATTTTTACAGTATGATGATAATATGTTCAATTTGTTAGACATGTTTGTACAAGAATCTTGAGATTTTAAGCAGATTTTATTTTTAGCATGTTTTGCCACTGGACATGAAACATTTGGCATAATAACGGAAGGTGACATAATTACAGCCATTCAGCAAGTGCTAGATGGTGATGATGAAAACAGGAATGCACTTATCAGTAAGGAAAGGAGATGGCCTAGAGGTGTAGTGCCTTATATATACCACGAACATTTCTGTAAGTAACAATATTGTGTGTAAGATAGAAATCATTTAGTTGTGTAATTCATAGCGTTCAATTAATTACCCATGTTGTTAATCGACATGAATTAGTATTTTATTGTAAAAGTTTTATAATTTAGAGTTTAAATATATTAAATTCTTATATCTAAAAATATCTGGCCAATAATATTTATAAAAAAGTATAGTCATTTATTATGAACCACTCATTATGACTTTCCCATACAGCAAATTTCCACAGCTTTAATGGCAACTTTTTTCATCGTTGAAATTTGTACTAAATGTAAAGTGGCCTTCAATATTAAATAGTTACAGTAAGGTGACACTTCAGAAGGAAGTATAATGTCCCAGTCACCCCCCCCTCCAACTAGAACACTTTTCTGAGACAAAAAAACTTTCAAACGAAAATTTAGGTATATAGTTCGTATTTCATTATTCAAATTAGCCTGCCCAGCCAAAGAAATTAATGGCCTTAAGGCCATAAATGTAGTTGGCACACAGTTTTAAAGAAAATCATTGGTTGCCCATTTTTGGAGAAAAGCGCAAAAACTTTCATACCAATATTTATGATAAATTATTTATTTTTTTCTTACTTAGAATGTTTATTAAATGTTCAGTTGATTTTAATAAGTGGGAGAAACTAAATGTAAGTAACAAAGATACTTTTAAGGAAACCATGACCTCCCCCAACTCTCTCAGAAACTATTAAAATCAATTTTCTCTGAATAATGTGTCAAACAAACATTGATAGTGTAATGGATTGCAATATGGCAATTTTATCAATTGCTACGTCATCGGCCACACATGGATGTATAACGCATCTCCCTACCACAAACTATTACCACCATGGGGGCGGATCAAGCTCCACCTACCTCAACACGTAGGAGATCTGGAAGGAGAAAAAGGGGAAATTCTCATTGTATATAATAAGGACTAACAAGCGGAGGGCCGGGGGTCCAGTCACACAGTCTAGTCTAAAATTCAGTCTTGTAAATATAGTCAGTCTTCAAGTAAAACATCACCATCACCAACACTCTGCATTTCAGTCTGTAATATCTGTCATTTCCCAGTCTCTGTTAGTTAATATACTTCAATCTTCCTCATACATGTTTGTCTTTCCAAACCCTACAAAAACTTCACTACAATATGACTATATATAAACTAGAGCAATATTCCAAGTTCAACGCAGACTAATTTCTAAAAAACCACTTTTTCCGGGGAACCTTAAAAGGTCAATAATCAATTTCAAAAATTTGTGCTGAATATAATATTTCCTCTTATAGTAGTAAGAGAAAATAGTATTTTCTTAATAAATAATGATATGCTTATTAGATTAATTTAAAAGTAAAAACTATATAGCATTTGTAAGTTGAGTCAAACAAAACGTTACACTTTTGTCCTTGATAATTAAAGATGAAATTAGTCAGTTTATCAAACAACTTATCCGTATATAGAGATAACGATAATTTACAAAACCAGCTAACAGGAAAGCTTTATATTTTACCACTAGATGACCGTACCTATCTAAACTATATTTAATACAATCGCATTTAACAAAATAAATCACCGATTACAATTTACCTATTTTATATCTTGTGCTAGAAAAAAATAATAATAATAATTCATTGAGTTATAATAATAATATTATTCATAAACTAAATAATGATAAATTAATAAATATTTCACATATTATGTTTTTCTAGCTGACAATGATAAGAAACGTATTGAAGCGGCCATGGCAATTTTAGAAAAATATACATGTATAAAATTTGTACCTTATAAAAAAGGAATCTCAGACCAAATGGTTGTATTTATTACCGAACAGGATGGTTGCCGTGCTACAGTTGGTTATAAATTATCAAGAAGACGTCATAATTTGAATTTAAATTCTAGAGGTTGTCTTGGCAGAACTGGCACCATATTGCATGAAATGTTACATGTGCTCGGCTTGAAACATGAACACGCTAGACCGGACAGAGATGGCTATGTTCGCATCATCTGGGATAATATTAAAGATGGTGAGTTTATAATTTAATATTTAGAGAACTGTTTATAAACTGATTTAAAATTTAGTGACCTATTTATAAAATGATTTTTTTTTTATTAATACGGTGTTAGTATGAATTAAATGAATTTCAAAATAATTCTAGTCTGTTTTCATGAATTTTGATATAAAATAAAAATAAAAAATACTACATTATATTAAAACTAAACTTTAATTTATTCTCTATGCATAAAGTTTAACAAACTAAATGATAACTGATTGTAAATTGAAATCATAAAAGAGTTTTAAATCAATAGCTGAAAAAAACATAGTAAGTTAATAATTTTGTAGAAAACATATTGTATTGAAATTAAATTTTTAGTGAGTTTTTGAAATAAAAATCCGAAACTCTTCCATTTTGTGTTGGTATAAATTATTAATACCAAAAATCTGGCGGGAGAGAATCACCCAAACTTTCTCTTAGTGCATTTATTTAAATTCTAATTAACAAAAATTTTCTCTTCAAACTTGGAACAAAACATTTAGTTTGCTATGGTGTGACATACTTATAAATACAGGTGGTGAGCATTGTTTTGTTGAATTTTAGCGGTATGACTGTTCCGGGGTTTTACTTGAACGTCACTACACTGTGTGCAACTCTTAAATTTTAATGAACATCATTACGGCCGTTTACGATAAAATAAAATAAAATAAAAAAAAATCGTACTTTCGCATAACCGTATTTCTTCAAATATGGAAGTCTAGCAATGCTTTTAATGCATCTTAATATTATATAGTTGGTAGTATCATACATTTTACTGAAATGGTGTACTTTAAAGGAATGTTTAACTGTTCCCCAGGGCCCCCCCCCCACAGAAAATCTATTTTCCAACATAAAAAATGTTAGAAATAAAAGTGAAAGGCATTTCTATAGGTGTGTAGATAGTATACAAAGATTGAAGAAACAGAGTTATGCGGAGTAAAAGTGTTGAAGCCATTTTCGAGAAAATCTCATCAGAAAAAAACAATTTAATAAAGTCACACTGGATTTTGTCCAAAAACTTCGTGTTTGTGGAGGTGTTATGGTAACGGAACATCAACTTTGAGCGTCCTTGCGATTTTGTTTACACAAACACAACTATATATGGTTGACTTTTTACGGGAAATACAGTTTTGAGGCCTAGTGAGTATGAAAAAGGTTTTTGGGGAATATTCTGTATATTGTCACGCAACCCCACTAGTGCCATCTAGGAGAGAAAGCAGGCACCTCAAGGTCTCCTCGTGGCCGCTAGGAAGCGCTAGCGGGGCGCTCTAGCTCTTTCTGGAATGTTCTAGAAGCTTCTCCACTGGTATAAATAGTGAACAACAGCTCGAGTCTAGAGAATCTTGTTACAAACGGAGTGCGAGTTTGTGAAAAGTGAATAAAAAGTAAACTAAGAGAACTTTTGTTGGTTTAAGCTGTGTATTAATTATTATTAAGGGCTTTATTTGTGATTTATTGTGTTAAACAATAAATTGGTGTTTTTTTTTTTAAGTTTAGTGTGTTTTATCTAAACGAACCCACTTAGATACTAATTGCAGTAGCTAGTTCAGGGGAAAAACGTTGCAATATATATATACTGGACCTCAAAACCATATTTCCCGTAAAAGTCAACTTTGAAATTTTGACATGATTAGAAGGTTAAAATAAAATATTCGACGCAGGTTTCGAGACAATTAGAAACTGTCCCTAAAAAGGCAGGCACTTCATTTAACCGATACTTTTCAAACCATTTAATGTACTTAACTTAGTATTTTATAGTCTTTCGTCGGAGAATGTCCCTGACACAAGTCTACCGACACAATAAAGTTCAGCTGGAGTGGGTGCCGGGACATATGGGGGGGATTGGAAGTAATGAGACGGCAAATCAACTGGCCAGTAATGGGGTGAACACTGACTCCGTTCTTCTGTGGTCCAGAACCTGTCCTTCTGGCAACTAGAGAGACAGACAGTACGTGCATCTCTCAGAGAGTGGCTCCAGAAAGAACACCACATAATCTGGTAAGCATGTCCAGGTGCCAAACACAGCAAGACGGTTATGTGGAAGCTGTGTAGATATAGAACCAAAGAGACGCTCTATTTTGGAAGGAATCAGATTAATGTGATGACAGGCCTATTCGCAGGGCATGTGTTCAAGAAACACTTATTGTGCACATTATGTCAGGGAGGAGGTGGAAACGACCTGACATCTTGTGTTCTTTGATTGCTTGCCAAATTGCTTTATGAGATCTTTGGCAGTTTGAGACCAGAGGAAATGATTGCGCAAAAAGAACTGATTGGGGAAGCCCTAAATCTCATTAAGACGGAAGATTTCTCATATTAGACCCACTGGGGTAGGTACAATAAGCCTATATTAGCTGCATTGTCTTGGGATTATGAACCACCCCGCTTTCATTCTTATCTAGTCTGGTATGTTAGTACTACAAATTGTACTGAAATAATACTTCACAGGAAAACTTTAACATTGCAGTTCCTCCAGGACCAACCAGAAACCAATTTTCCTAGACAAATATTACCTCCAAAGTGATAGATCTTCATGTGTGTAGTTTCCAGAAAGTCACCGAACCATTTGGGATAAAATCTAGAAAAACTGAAAAAAAGAAAAAGAAGCTACAGTCGTGATCATCAGTACGGTTGACCTATACGGTAATATTTAACTATGAGTTTTGGGATATATTGCTCTCTTTCTTTCGCACTCACAAGCACGGGCAAACATATACAGTGGTATTGCGCTGAATTACCACACGGAGGTCCCGGAATTGATTTTCTTCAGCTCATTTTCCGGTGATCGACAGTTTGCCCGTAATGACAGAACACTCTCCGGAAGCCGGCAGTGCATACTGAGAAGCTGCGGGCACCAATGACCTTAGATGTTAACGCGCCTTAAATAAAAAAATATATATACATAAATACGTGCGTATTTGTGGGAACACAAAATAACTCAAAAACGAAAATTGGCAGGACGCTCAAAATTGGTATTACGTTAAGGTACTACCGTCATATCTGATTTGAAGGGAGATTTTGGGCAAAATCCATCAACCGGAAGTGTGACTTTACTGGATGCCTTTTTTTTTTTCAGTTTTTCGCGATTTTCTTTAAACTTGTTATTCGATCTAGGTACATAAATATCTCCAACTTTTATACGAAACATTTTGCTGGAAAACTTGATTTTTTAGGATTCTGAGGGAAGATTAGGTAGCGTTATGTTTTCCTCTAAAGTGCCGCTACTTTTGTACAATGTTTAGTTTTACTACTTATATAATATTAATGTACATTAAAAGTACTGGAAGAATTCCAAATTTAAAGAAAATCAGTTAACCGAAGTGCCGCTTTATAGAATAGATTTTTGAGTTTTCTCGAAAACGGTTAGAATGTTTCTATCAACTGGAAATGCTTACTGCACATATAAAAACGTATCACTTTGATTTGAAACACTTTTCTAAAAAAAAAGTTGATTTTAGTTGGGTTTGCTGGAGCCACTCTCGGTTACTTTAAATTTAAATAAACCTAACACAACCATACTTTTCCTTGTTAGTGAAGAAACTGAGGTTGCTAGGCTTGTGTGGTCCTATGCTGAAATGATTTGAAGATTATCTTCGGGATAGAAAATGCCGGGTGAGGTGGCATTCGGAGGTATCACGTTGGTTTGATGTTGTATCTGGTATACCTCAAGGATCACACCTTGGACCGTGGCTATTCCTAATTTTTATTAATGACCTTCTACTAAGGATCTCGGATGTTGAGGTACTTGCATTTGCGGATGACTTGAAGTTCTTCCATAAAGTTGCTTCCCAGTCGGACTGCATTATAATTCAAGATACCCTCCGCATTATTTCTGACTGGTGCTGCAGTAATGGCATGGAGCTAAATGTTAAAAAATGCCAAGTCATTTCTTTTTATCGCAAAAAGACTTTTATATCATATCAGTACCTCATAGATGGCAAACCATTGGAGAGGACTCGTAACGTGAAGGATTTAGGAGTTACTCTGAGTCATGACCTCTCTTTCACAAAACAGTTTGAATATGTTTGTAGGAAAGCATCGAGAGCAGTGGGTTTTGTATTAAGGCACCTCGTGATCTTAGAGATCCCAAAGCGGTGCTAACTGTGTACGTTAGAAGCCTTCTTGAGTACGCGTCATTGATTGGTGTCCTTACACCAAGAAGGATATAGTCAGACTGGAAGCTATACAAAACCGTTTCATCAGGACTTTTAAGAAAAGGTTACCCAGCGGTGCTACTCATTTATGCTCTTTAGAGTCTAGAAGACGAAATGCTGGTCTTTTATTCTTGAAGAAGCTCTTGAATGGCGAAATTGATTGCATGGAGCTACTTGCTGCCATTCCTTTTCATGTACCACCTCGCTGCTTGCGCAGTACTTCGCATTTCGTGGTCCCTGCCGTTAAGACTACTGCGCTGTTCAACGCTGACGTCATTTGTAGAATATGCAGGTCATGGAATGAGTATATTCCTGGTGATGTGGGTTTTCAAATGGCATTTGGACTTTTCAAAAAACATTTTTGCATTACTTGAAGATTAAATTGTTAAATGAGCATGTATTATTTTATGTATCACTGTATGTATCACATGTAATGACTTCAACCATAAGGCTTACGCCGTTTGTTGATAAAAATATAATAAATAAATAAAAAAAAAAAAAATGTCGATACATGGTCTTAAGACAGGAAGCGCCCACTGTGTCTTTTCAGTACATATATATAACTCTCACTACCTTTCTAATGGCCAACCCATCTAAATGTTTCCAAATATTCAAATTTTAAAGAAAATGTTTGATTTTAATGGTGTAAGAGAAAGTAGATGTGTGAGTGTTTCACACCAATTTTTTACATTTAATAAGTCAGTAATTTTCGGACCTTCGGCCAATTTTCATTTAAACATTATTAATGAATTTTTAAGCAATTATATATTTTCCAGGACATCAAAAGAACTTCGTCAAAGCTAGTTCTCAAGAGTATACAACATTTGGCATACCTTACAATTATGGAAGTGTTATGCACTATCGGGCTGTATCATTTTCTAAAAATGGCAAACCAACTATTATACCAAAGGTAAGAATGTTCTTAAAAATATATTGTATACCTATACTTAATTATTTGTTTTAGAATTCCCTAAAATATTTCTTTCTTTTTTTTTATAAAGATATTCATTCTAAATATTAGACACAGAAATCATTAATTTAACTTGTTATCTAAGATCTGATATTTTATCCGTCGTAGCATGCATAGCCTTTTGTTCCTGACTGGTTTCGGATTTTCATCCATTGTCAGAACAAATTCACCACGTTCCTGTAGAGAGTTCATTTCAATGAAATGTTTCTGTTACACTCGACACTTGTTGGATTGTTGGTTGTATATATGTGCGGGAGGTTATAAGGTTAGTTTACTATGTATGTGTGTTTAATGACAAAATGGAATTATTATAAATTATGATTAGAGATTAGAAAATAGTGCTATAATAAATAGCATGTTTTGAAGGATTTATTATACACTATTTTCTAATGTCTAATCATAATTTATAATAATTCCATTTTATCATTAAACATACACACACACACACACACACACAGTAACCATAACCTTATAACCTCCCGCACATATATACAATCCAACAAGTGTGAGTATAACAGAAATATTGCGTTGAGTGAACTCTCTACACGAACTTGGTAAATTTACTCTGATGATGAACGAAAATCCGAAACCGGTCATGAACAAAAGGAATATGCATGCTACGACGGATAAAATACCACTTGTAATCCAGCATTGCGGACCTATCCACATATTCATCAATTATTATCTAACAATTGCTTAACTTTTATTTAAATAATAAATAACTTACTATTTAAATAACTAACTCAATTAATAAGCGAGATAAAGCTTTACTTCTTTTTTCATTAATGTTTAAAAGAAACCTTCCCTCCCAGATAAAACTAACGTGACATAATTATTGAAATAAGATCAGTTTTCTTGTTCGGTATTTATGTATATGGTCGTATTACTATATACTAAATAGTCCACCCACGCCGTTTGATATTTTATCCGATCTGGGGAATAATCCGAATCTTCTAATTATCTTTAGTTAATCTTAATTAAGTGACACAAGTAAGGGTGTTTATATAAGGGTGATGTTAAATTATTTTTTTTAATACCATATTAAAATTTATAATTTTATCCATTACAAAAATCTCATTTAATAATTTCAAGTCCAATCTCTGCCGAACTCTAATTTCTGTATTACCACAGTAATACACTGCTCCTTTATTATAAAGGACTCTTCTTTTGCTACTATGGTTTTAGAATAGAGGCCTAATATCCGAAGAAACTTACAAAAGTTTATTTCAAGATAAAAATTAAGCAATATTTTACTGATATGATTTTTATTTTCCCTTACTGATGAATACTGCAATTTATTTCTCACGGAAATAAAGTTTTCAGTTTTCCAAAATAAGAAAAAGTTTCTTTAGCACATGATCTCCTCGCTCCATCCCATCGTTCTTCCATCTACTTTTTCTCGATGGCCTATAAGAGTAGATACTTCTGCTTAATCGCAAATTTATGAAAACGAACTTCATAGAAAATTCAGACTTAAATATTCCTTTTTTTATATATTTATATATACTGAGAGGGCTCCGCACCCCTGGCGCCTTTGGCCACATTGCAATATTAAGGCATTTCAAAAAATCGTGACATAAATAGATTATTTTATATATATACAGAACAGGTGGGGCTCTGCCTCTTGGCGCCTTCGGTACCCAAACCCGGGGAAGGGGCTCCGCCCTTCTGGTGCCTTGGCGCCTAGCCCTTCACCCTTCTTAATATTCTCAAGAAAATTCAGTGTCAAATAGTGCAAGCCGCTTGAAAATCCATCCAGCCGCAGTTCACAAAAACGTGACCAAATCGTGACCGTTAATGGGACAAGAAATAGCTTAGTATTTCTATTTTATAGATATAGAATAGATAAAACCGGAACTTTTTTATGTCGAAATTATATTATTTTTGACATATACTTATAAATCTACTTAGAATTTTATTTGTTTCTCAGGATCGTACTGTGGATATTAGAGTGCTAGGACAGAGGAAAAAAGTCAGTAAATTAGATCTAAAAAAGATCAACATCATGTACAACTGCAAAGAATTTTTGTAAATAACAATTTGGAAATAAATAGCTTAAATAATAATATTTTTAAAATACCATATTCCTTCTATTCACCTCACGATCATCTTATCCATACACCCAACGATAAATATTTCATCACCAATATTACACCATATGGTGACATGGATTTCCATTGCAATTATGAATATGCTGAAGAGTTAAAAGAAGAAGATTTTGTATTATTAACAAGCGTTATGTAATACAAGTAATATGGATTTAATAAATGAAATCTAGTCGCTTCAGCAATGTGGCTTCAGGTAGTTAATCTCCTTAGGAACTGCAATGGTACTGATGAGAACTGCTGCGCTACCAACAGTTGACTGTATTTCCCGTACTATAACCAGCCATACTAATAACACCACTATTCGTAACTAACTCTGTTGGCTAATCTAATAGGATGACGTGAAGGTAGAGGTCAGTTCCGCTTTTTAGGATCTTGGAGAGAAAGCAGCCTGAGAGAGCCACAATTAAAGAAAAATACATGGAAGGGGGACTAGCCGGGGGGCTCTGCGGTACAGGAAGCACAGAAAGGAGAATATATTTTCTAGGATCTTTTTGATAATTTTTTTCTCAAAAAACATTCATTGTTGAAATATTACCCATTATATCTATAATGAACAACATCTGGTGTTACAACACTCAAATGACTTCTTTAACTTATGTTAGTACAGTAATTATATAATACAAAAGGGCAAATTTATTATTAAACTCAAATTTCAAACATTTGTCCCATTAAAAAATATAGAGTTGGTGGGAGGATAATACTTACCTAGTGACCTTGAGAAGTGATTAAATTGTGGCCCAGTAGAGCGCACCAATAACATTGAACCAACCGGATATAACATTTGAAATTTGACACCACAAATTCCGCACAATTATCCAAAATCATATTCTTTTTGGAAAAAAAAATGTTTCAACTCAAAGTGATACGTTTATCGCTATAGAGGTTTTCGAGAAAATTCCAAAAAAACTCTGTAACGTCGCACTTCCGGTTAATCAATTTTCTTCAAATTTAGAATTATGGCAATGCTTCTAATAACATAACCTAATACTACGTAAGTGGCCGACCCATGTATTGCATTGAAGGTACTTTATAGGGAAGCTTAACGTTACCCCTAGAAACCACAAGAAAATCCATTTTTCCGGCAAAATTTTTCAAATAAAAGATTCATTGCCTATTTTTCAGGCGGGCTTAACGTCCAACTACCAAATTAGGTGTCGTGGAGGGGGGCGGAAGGAAGCACCTACTTTACTATTAACGTTTTTTAAACAAATATAAAATTTAGTAGTTTTACGCTGGACTCGAACTGGGGTCCTCCCACTTACAAGTCCACTCTCATAACCACTACACCAACACCCGCCCCTAAAAGATTCATTGTGTAGTTAGTGAAAGAAATTTAAAGAAAATTGGAGCCGTTTTTTAAAAATCACGAGAAAATGAAAAAAAAACCATTGAGTAAAGTCGCAGTTCCGATTTAAGTATTTTGCTCGAAACCTTCTTATCAGAAGTTTTATCGTACAATGGAGACCTTGAAACATGTAATTCCCATGAAAACTAAATATTACAAAAATTTAGCACGATTGCAATGACTTCTTCTTTGTAGGAGTAAAAGAAAGTAAAAAGTAAATACATTACTCAGTACTCTTTTTGCTCAACCAAAATAAAATATTATATTTATAAAAAAAAAAATCCGGTTATTATTCAAAAATCAAGATGAAAGTGTCCAATTTGGTAAAACTTGAGCTGTCTGAACAATATATACTTGCAAAAATATATTACTAGTTATAAGTAATATATTAATAGTTATATTACCAATAAAAGTGAAATATTATTATTGAAGACATAGTCTAAAAGAGAATTTTAAAAATATTTAATGGATCTTATTATAATTGACACCTTTATATATATGTATAATTGAAATAAATGAAAATGATTAAATTTTAAAACTGTCAGAGAAATGGTGAACTGGAAAAAAAATCCACAAAATGATATGCGCACACAAAGACCTGACAAATTCGCTAAAATATTTTAATAACCCCAGTAAAAACACCAAATTCCAAAATCTGATGTCAACACTCTTACACAACTTTCTCCTAGTGCAGTTAATTGCCCGCACTGGGTATATCTGTTGCATGCAGTTACTTGGGGAGTAAAGACCCTTTGGGTTTCGACAGCTCAGTACTCTCCATTCTCTTCGTTCACTGTATCTTTTACAGGCAAACAAGCAGTACACAATCTAAGCAGTAAATTGGCGTAAGTCAAGGGAGAAGGAAGGGATTAGCTCAGTGTTAGCGCTCTGGAGAACAATGCGGAGTTCGAATCCAGCATGCTAACCTTAGATTTTCTCTTCCTAAGACCCTCTATAGCTCACTGGTGATGGTTAGTGTTGTCTGTAACGAGAACACTGCTCGGAGGGCGGCAGTGCACTGAGAATGCTCCGGAGTACAATAGATCTTCCAGGTCGCAATGCAATAATCCCCTACAACAATAATCTAATCAACTGCAGTTAATGCAATAATTGACAAATTTTCTTACAAACTTGGAAATGTTCACCCAGTTGACCTGACATAAATATAGACATGGTAACTGGGACCCTTGTCAGATAGAAACAGAATGTCAGAAACATCGTAATCCAGAAGAGAACCGCCAAAACACAAACTCAAATAACATTTAAAATTTAATGGCACAAATTCCACAAAACACTAAATTGAATTTTCCCGGAAAATTGTTACAAATAAAAGTGATAGTTCTATATTTGTGCAATGCGGACGGCGATTCGGAGGGCGAGGAAATGGAAACAGATTCTTCAATTAAGTCGGTTTTAATCAGTACATCAAAAAAGAGGAAAATGAAGGGTGGAGAGGTGTCAACAGCTGGTTCTTTAAAACCTTTTTTTAGTCAAAACTGCAATACAACCAGGATTCCAGAAGTGGAAGATAAAGAAAACTCAAATGGTCTCTTAAAAGAATTTACCTTCTGTTAAATTTTGTAAAAACGACATGCTTCAAAGTTTTCTAAACCACTTACACTCATTTGATACTGACCTTGTCATTAATAGCTCTATAATCGGAACTATAGATTGGTCAGTCAGCTGGGGGGGGGGGGGCAAGAAAATTATCTCTCTCTAAATTGTGAGGTGGAGAAGCTTAGAACTGTAGTTCAAATCTCTTTGTCTGAATTCAAATTCTGTAGAATTCTTTTCAGACATAAAAAGTAATATTTCTTTCCAGATAAATTCTACTTACTTTGTAGTGGTGACACCCTAATGATTTACCCCATTATGTTTTCCTAACGCAAAGAAATAAATATCTAATTACATTTATTAAGGAAGGAAGGTGTTTCGCCTAATGGAAACTTTGTAAATTACGTAATTTCAAAATATAGACTTGAAGAAAATAATTGCATTGTTCAAATATCTTGCGAAGTCCTTAATAGTAAGAAATTCACCAACATGAAAAGAAAACATATAATGTTAAAGTTTAGGCTTACTAAGTCTAAATAAGTTAAATATTACTTCAAATCTTTTTGTTAAGTTTTACAATAATCATTAATTTTCCAATTGAACTGTAGACATATATATATTATATATTCTTTTATTTAATTTTTTTTTTTTTGCTTTTGTTTCTAGTTATTGAGAAACATTTTCTGTTAATAATATTTTTTAGTTTTCTTACTGTAACTTTTATTTATTTATTTTTTTTATTTAACTATTTTCCTTTTTGTTCTATTTTTTGTGATGTTTTTGTAAAAATGATTAATTTTTTATTTTTTGATATATGTATACGCTTCCTACTCCATTGCCATAGAAGAAGTGTAAATTTTCTAATGTAATAAATAAAATAAATAATAATAATATATGTGCAGTTAACATTCTAAGTTTACAAAAATTTCATTGTAAATAACCGTTTTCGAGAAAATTCTAATAAAACTTAAAAGTGTATACTGTAAAGTCGCACTTTCGGTATTTATATGTATAGATTATATAGGTATAGTTTATGAAGTCAAAAAAAAATCTGGTGTGAAACACACACAACTTTCTCTTACTCCAGTTCTCAAAATTATAATTGACAAATTTTATAGTTTGTGTACAAAATTTAATGAAATTCGTCGAAAACCGAATAAACTGTTCAATAAAAGCGCACTTCCGTTTTACTAATTTTCTTGAAACTCGGAATTTTGGCCATCTTTTATTTCTAATTATGTTTGTTTGGATGATAGAATTGTATAATCAACTATGGCAGCACTTTAAGGAAAAACATAGCCCCAACCCTCCCCTAAATGTGCTCTTAAATGAATTTTCCCAGAGAAAGTTTTTAAATAAAAGTTATAGACCTTTGTATGTTTAGCATATATACATGTATCAAGAAAATCGTCGGAGCCATTTTTGAGAAAATCGTGAAAAAGTGAAAAAAACCATTTAGTAAAGTGGTAAAGTAAACGCACTTCCGGTTATACGATTAATTTCAACAATATATTTAATTCTAATTAATATTATTCAGATGAGCGAATTGTCCAATAAACTGAAGTAGCACTTTAGATGAAAACCTAACCTTACCCCTTCCCCGGATGTGCCCTTAAATGAATTTTCCCAGAGAAATGTTTCAAATAAAAGTTGTAGCACTTTGTATGTTTAGTTGATGTACCAAGTTTGAAGAAAATCATCGGAGCCATTTTTGAAAAAAATCGCAAAAAAGTAAAAAAACCAACTAGTAAAGTATCTTCCGGTTGTGGAAATTTGACAGATAACGTACTGTCAGATGCCATGATGATACCTAAACGAAATATCAAGTTTCAACTTTCTGCGGTTTTTAGTTTTTGAGCTATGCTGTTCACATACATACACACGCACACACACACATACACACAGACCATTTGCTAAAAACCACATTTTGGACTCAGGGGACCTCAAAACGGATATTTCTGGTGAAAACTCGAAATCGAAAATTTGAAAGAGCAGAGCTAGTTCTAGTTTTCGAATACGAGGTCTAAGACCCATTCTTTATAGTGGATCGGAATGCCGAATAAGAAGAATGTGGGAGTACTAAGTTCCTGTGTAAAACGACAAAAATTTAGCTACAGCGTCTTAGTTACAGAGAATCTAAACCCGTTCTTAGAAGCCTCTTCAGCCACTCTGCCTATTGCTTGTTGTAGGGTTTCTCCGAGCTGCCCGAGATCAGTTCCTGATAAATAACCTGGAACCTTTTTGACTTTCTTAAGTCAAAGGGCAAAGCCCCGGAGGAACCTTGCCAATTACCCTTTCAATCCCCACTTTGCTACTTATTATTATTAATTATTTATCAAGTTGAGTACACGCTTTTGGTATTCTAAGTGTAAGAGGAAACCGTTGAAAAAAAAAAATAGTTGGAGCCATATTCGAGAAAAGCGCGGAAAACTGAAAAAAAAATAGAAACACTCAGTGACGTCGCACTTTCAGTTGATGGATTTTGCCCGAAACCTTCGTGTTTATACTATCGTGTAGCTCTAGTACCTAAACGGAATACTAACTTTGTGCTTTCTGCGATTTTTTGTTTTTGAATATTGTGGTTAACTACACACACACACACATATATATATAGAAATATATATATATATATATATATGGCATAAAACATTTTTTTTCATATATAGGGAACCCTTCAAAACACTTAGTTCCGGCAATTTCAAAAATTGTCTCTAGGAATAAGCGATAGTAAAAAAATCTTAAATATCTATTTTTAGTGAATAAAAACGCATCGTATGGCACAAAATATTACATTATAATATTATGCAAAATGCATTTGATAATGTGGCCTATGATAAAAAATTGCAAGTAATATTTCCCTGTGATGAAATGTCGTGTGGGCTTTTGTACGTGATGAAATGTCGTGTGGTGAAATGTCATTTACCCTATTAAAACGTTTTTTTTTTTTTTGTATGCCGTGCCATAGAGGAGTTCTCCCATCTTCTTTCTGAAAACCCAGACCTATCTAAACCTATTAATAGAAATATCTAAATTTTCTTATATTTTTGCTATATCCACAATTTATTTAATCAACAAACACAAATTTTTCTCAAAAGCGTTATTGCACTAGTTATTATTACTTCTAGTTTGATAATATGACTTTTATTGTACATGTTTACTTTTAACAATATAATGAACCATATAATTTCTATTTAGGAAAATATCAGCTGATTTCATGTGTAAAACTTTATTAAGACCATCACTTTAAACAGTCCTATTTCATATATTATATATTTCCTTCTGATTCGATCAGCTGGTAACAAGAAGGAAAGGAAAATGAGATTTGCTGAAATATGAAATCAATTTATTTTTAAATATTAAATATCATTCAGAGAGAATCACCTCTACGACTTAATCCAGTGTCAAGTATCAACAAACTTCTTGTTGAACCCGTTTATTTCAGATTAGCATTAATGTTTTCAATGTAGCCTAATGACGGCCGCATTTTGAGCATATATTTAAAATTCAATCTTCCTTAAATTGCGGACATAAACTACATTGAAAAATAAAAACTAATTTACTGACAAATTACCGCGCCATTTCTTTTTTTAAAGGAAATTCGATAAACTATAATTTCTTAAATA
Source organism: Triatoma infestans (assembly GCA_011037195.1). Lineage (NCBI taxonomy): Eukaryota > Metazoa > Arthropoda > Insecta > Hemiptera > Reduviidae > Triatoma > Triatoma infestans. The sequence goes on from JAAEAF010014505.1 coordinate 105,810, forward strand.
TTTATTTAAATTGCCAAAAGCGCGTACTCAACTTGATAAATAATAATAATAAGTAGCAAAGTGGGGATAGAAAGGGAAGTTGGCAAAGTTCCTCCGTGGCTTTTTAGAGTCAAAAAGGTTCCAAGTTATTTATCAGGAACTGATCTCGGCCAGTTCGGAGAAACCCTACAACAAGCAATAGACAGAGTGGCTGAAGAGGCTTCTAAGAACGGATTTAGATTCTCTTTAGCTAAGACGGTGTGGCTAAATTATTGTCGTTTTAGACAGGAACTTAGTATTCCCAAATTCTTCTTAAACGGCACATCGATCCAGTATAAAGAATGTGTCCTAGACCTCGTATTCGAAAAGTAGATCTAGCTCTGCTCTTTCTGGAATAGACCCGACACTGTTTTTGCGTATTTTATTCACGATAAGGTGCATTTATTAAAGAAAATCTACAATTATATAGATTTTCTTGTAAACAGAAAAAGAGATGCTATAATTTTCTCCAGGAGATTATTTAGGTTTAATGAATTCACATTCAGGTACTTTTATAGCGCAAAATTTGAATTTGAGCTATATCTTTGTGAGGAAAATGAGCATATAGGGAGAAATGAGTAGCCGCGAGCGAAGAGTCATTTCAAAGAAGAGTCAATTACCAAAAGCGCGTACTCAACTTGATAAATAATTATTAATAATAACAAGTAGCAAAGTGTGGATTGACAGGGGAATTGGCAAATTTCCTCTGTGGCTTTTTAGAGTCAAAAAGGTTCCCACACTTCAAGTAAAATCATTGAATCAAATCATAATTATTATTAATATTGATTTTTTTGGATTAATTAATTAATGTTGTGAATTAAATTTTACATAAAGTTGTTCTGTATTAATTAATTTCATTTCATTAGGGAATTTATTACTTATCAGTTTATTTGGGTTTTATTGTCAGTATTTGTTGTAAAGTGCATTTTTTAAGACTAGAAGACTGTAAAGCCGGCGGATTTAGGATACATCAAAATTTGTTGATGGAGACATTAGCTGTAGTGCTATAATGCAGTCCATTTCGGTAGCTCGTATATTCTAAGAACCAACAATTACAATTTACTGCCCATATTTATATTGATGTTGAAGGAAATATTTCAATGTTCAAAGAAAATTAGTAAATTGTAATTGTATTAATTACAATAACAGAAAGTAGTTCAAGTATTTCACACTTGATTTTTTTGTTTTGTTTCCATTTGCCCTTTGTCTACAAGCAAATAAAGTAGACATTTATGAAGAAATCAAATTTGTTTTAGAGGTGCAAAAAGCCAGGGAAGTAGGAAGTCCAGTACTAGCAGAAATAGGCGTCTAGGGTAAGAGTTAGGTTCCAGAAAATGCGACTGAACTAGCAATAATCAATTTGGGACATTCTATAACGACAGTCATATATTTCCAGTAGTCAGTTCCATACACTAGGGGTTCCAGTCTTCAATAGTTTCTTTAGTAATTTACAAGATTATTTCCTTCAAGGAAATTCAAAGATGAAGAACAGATGGAAAAAAGAAATTAAAAGGAAAAAGTTATCATAAAGTCAGTGAAGAAATTATAAGATACTGAGAACAAACTGTAAAACAAATATATTTCCCATTAATTTCTTTTAAATCAATATCAATTCTAGTAAAATAGTTCAGCCATGTCTGCGTATCTAGTTGAAGATCATTTGTGGCACTAACATTATCTTATTTCCGACAATTAATTCAAACATCTAGTAGAAGTACTTAACACAAATATCTAGAACAAAAGTGGAGATGTAAAGAAGTAATTTACTTCAGTCAAGGTACTCTGGGTACTTTTTTTTTTTTTCCGATACATAGACTTGGTTTATTGCATAAGAATAATATGGTCAGCCATTCGGATTGTGGTCCTCCAAGTAATGATAAAATCAAACTAATGTACCGGTCCTGGGTAGAGCTAAGATGTGGGAAAATGAACTAATTATCTTTATTTTCCCTACCAACGAAATAAAACCTTATATTTCCTTCACTCTGAGTAAATTAAACATTTTTGGTTATTGGTTGGTTGCGTAAAATGGTAACGTTTTTTGAGTTAGAACTCTTGTTTGATTGGCTATATTGGCTCTGTCCTATAAAAGAGCTTTTGGTAGAAAGCTGAGTGAAGACGGTTGATTACTTTTTGGAAGTTTTGTTACTTGAAACTCTTTGAGAGTTGTATGTGATTCCTGTTAGTAGTTTATAAGCTTCTGAAGGCTGTCCCTCCCCTCGGTCTGACTGTTCCTTCTTGAGAGTGATTCTGGATTTCTTCGAAAGTTTATTTAGAATTGATTGAAAATGCCAACAAATGCTTGCGGTGGGAGCTGCTTTAAAAAAAAATGCGTAGCATCTTGATGACTTGCCATTTATTGGGAATTGCGTGTAGGGCCGCGTTTAATTCTGGCCTATGCTACCTAGCTTGCGACTAATCCACCTTTTCACACTATGCCGCCATGCCCTCACAAAAAACATACCTGATTTCATACAACAAAGGCAAATGCGCTAACCAGTAGATCAAACCGTAGGGGGCAGCAAAGCTTTAGGTAGGAGCTGAAAGCTTGAACGCTGTAGACCAGTCGACTTGACAGAGAAGGAATGTGCGTCGAGATGTGCAGAAATAGAACAACAGTGCTGTAACAGCTGGCGGCAATAAAATGTAGCTGCCAACGCTTGTTTTGGTGAATTTCCATCAATTACAGCTTCTATGAAGATAAGTTGTTAATAAAAATAATTTTTTACAAAAAAAAAATTCAATAATTAATAGTAAGAACATTCTACAAAAGGCAAGAAATCAAATCTTCTTAAACTGAGACGTACATAACAAGGCTTTCCTTTCAACAGCAACGTTACAATAAAAACTGCATTTTACAACAAATACTGACAATAAAACCCAAATAAATTGATAAGTAATAAATGCCTAACGAAATGAAATTAATTAATACAGAACAACTTTATGTAAAATTTAATTCACAACATTAATTAATTAATCCAAGAAAATCAATGTTTATAATAATTATGATTTGATTCAATGATTTCACATGGTATTGACTTTAAATAAAGAGAGAATTTAACAAGTTCAACTAGTTTAGTAATTAACCTGGTGTCACAGAATCCTTTCTGATGGACAACATGATAGTTTATTTACTGGTTACATTACTACAGTATACCTACAGCCCCACAATACGGATACAATTGTTCTTGTTATTGAGTTGTTCTGTACAGTCTGGTAACTTGTTACATGTTCGTAGAGTTTAACGCACTTCATTGTTTGCCAGTTTCAATCAACAATTCTCTTTCTCCTCCCGTCAACCCCCTCTGATTTATATAATATACAATTCATATTAGAATGTTTATATGGATCGATAGTTTACAAAAGCGAGCACTACTGACTGGTTCTAACTGGAAAGACGTGCCGCCATGTGAATCATACTAATTAGTCAAATGCATTGTCTAAACCACATCTGTCGTCAGGCAGGTTAATATCCATGTACAACAACAAACACAATTAAAAGGCGGCATTTCTTGCACAACTGACTAGCATTAAGATTTATAATAAGCTTGGAAAAATAACATTTTCAAGGTCTATTTCAATCTTTTCCAAAAAATTGTAATCATTGCCATTTGATTTCTAACTTAGGAAAGAATTCAGAAATTTAATACAATACAGAAGTGCCATTTGTTGCGTTAAAAAACAAAACACCCCAGACTAAATTAGTTATTTGATGGACATGATGCCGAAGTTTCTAGAGCAGTAGTAGGAAGTCCACTTGTGCTTCTATTATCACTTTCTTAAGTATTGCGACTATAAACTGATTTTTCCCAAATAAAGTGTTTTGCCAATAGATATTCTGAGGTCGCCTAATTATCAAGAAATACCTGTACAGCTGTTTTGAGAGAATGTATGAACAATGTCCTTAAGGGGTATCTGTTACTTGGGGAGTAGCGATCCCACGGATTACAACTCCATGCACTTCGTCAAAACAGTACACAATACACTTAAACTACATACACTCTATATCCTTTATAGTCACGACAAACACCGTACACAAACTAGGGTTTCCGTCCCTAGTTAATTGGCGTAAACCAAGGAAGAAGAAAGGGATTAGCTCAGTGGTAGCACGATGGACTAGCAACGCGGTTTTCCCGGATTCAAATCCAGTGTACTACTCTTACATTTTCTGGGGAGCCACTACAGCTCACTGTCCGGTGTTGGGCAGTGTTATCTGTAGCTAGAGAACACTGCTCGGAGGCCGGCAGTGCACTGAGAAGGCTCCAGAGGGCACAGTAGATCTTGCAGGTCGCAGTGCAATATTCCCCTCTAACAATCTATCCATGTATGAACAAAATATATCCAAAAAGAAAAATCGCAGGAAGTTCAAACATCCATTCACATCATGTATTTCCATTTATGTACTTCATGACATCTGTCAAGAAGGACTTGGGATCGAAAGTTCGTCAACCTGAAGTGCGTCTGTACTTGGAAATTGTTTTTCCCAGTTTTTTTTTTCACCATTTTCTTGTAAATGGCTTCAACGATTTTTTTCTTAAACTTAGCATATTAACTGCACATATCCTAACTACAAGGCCTATCACTTTCATTTCAAACATTCTTCCAGGAAAATTGATTTTTGGAGGAACTGCTACGTAAAACCTTCTTTAGGGTTCTCCTTCCCCGCCTAGGCTTCCAATAAATAATATATAAATGCATTGCTAGGGTTCTAAAGAAATCAATTAATCAGGTATGCACTTATATCGCACTAGTGTCTCATTTTTTCGGGATCCTTTCGAAAAACGGCCCTAATGATTTACTTTAAACTTGAGATTCTAACTGTACATATAGAAGAGCCACCATTTCTATTTGAAAATATTTCTGAAAAAATATTTTTAGGGAAGACTAGGAGACCTGTGAAGCCTGCGGATTTGGTTTATCCAAATTTTGTTGATGAAAATATTCACAATGCAGTTCATTCAGCTAGCTCGTATATTCTAAGAACTAACAGTTATAATTTACTGCCCATATTTATATTGATGTTGAAGGAAATATTTCTGTGATCAAAGAAAATTAGTAAATTGTAATTGTATTAATTACAATAACAGAAAGTAGTTCAAGTATTTCACACTTGATTTTTTTGTTTTGTTTCCATTTGCCCTTCTACAAGCAAATAAAGTAGGCATTTATGAAGAAATCAAATTTGTTTTAGAGGTGCAAGAAACCTGGAAAACAGGAAGTCCAGTACTTGCAGGAACAGGCGTCAAGGGTAAGAGAGTTATGTTTTAGAAAATGGGAGTGTACTAGCAATAATCAATTTGGAACATTCTACAAGGCCAGTCTTTTATTTCCAATAGTCAGTTTCTTACACTAGGGGTCTAGTCTTGAATAGTGCTTTAGTAATTTACAAGATTATTTCCTTCAAGGAAAGTTAAAGATGAAGAACAGATGGAAAAAGGAAATTAAAAGGAAAAAGTTATTATAAAGTCAGAGAAGAAATTATAAGATACTGAGAACAAACTAAAACAAATATATTTCCCATTAATTTCTTATAAACGAACATCAATTCCAGTAGAATAGTTCAGCGCATCCAGTTGTAGATCATTTCTGATACTACATTATCTTATTTATGACAACTAATTCAAACATCTAGTAGAAATACTTATCACACATTTCTAGAACAAAAGTGGAGATGTAAAGAAGTAATTTACTTCAGTCAAGATACGCTGTGTAATTTAGGTTTATTGCATAAGAATCATATGTCAGTTGTGGTCGTATTGTGGTCCTTCAAGTGATGATAAAATCAAACTAATCTACCGGTCTTGGGTAGAGCTAACATGTGGGAAAATGAACTAATTATCTTTATTTCCCCTAAGCTCCAAATAAAACCTTATAGCTTCTTCACTTAATACTTCCATCACTCTGAATAAATTAAATATTTCATTAACTACATCCTGTAGTGGTCATCCATCAATTGGAAAAACAAATATTTTCTGCTATTTTGCAATCAGTTATTTCGGTTTTCATTACGGGGTGATATGGCCAGTTCACAGTTTACAATCAACCTACATTTCTTTCAGAGACATTTTCCGTGGTAGCCTACTTCATCTTTAACCAACTTAATCCATAACTAACCATGCCCATCCAACTTTCCTTATATATCCATAACCAACTTCCTTTAAAAACCATGAAAGAAATATAAGTATGTAATTCAAAATTCTATTTCCCCCCCCCCACACAAAAGTATTTAATTTTCTTATATTTATTAAGAAATTTAATTTTCCTTTTTCGTTAGAGAATGAAATTTTTTCGGAAGAAAAATGCTTGAATTTGCTCCATGCAAGTCTGTGTTCACACTGTCTGATAAACGGATCCTGAACATGGGCAAACGCCAGAAACCGGTCCATGACCACAAAATGAAGCAGGCTACCACGGAAAATGTCTCTGATGCTTTCCAGCTCTGCGAAACCAACCACCACAACATTTCTTTCCATTGAAAAGGCATTTGCCTCTCTACAATCAAATAAAGTAGACTTTTATGAAGAAGACAAACTTCGGGTATTTTATCCGTCGTAGCATGCATATTCCTTTCGTTCCTGACCGGTTTCGGATTTTCACCCATCGTCAGAGCAAATTCACCAAGTTCATGAAGAGAGTTCACTTCAACGCAATGTTTCTTTTACACTCGACACTTGTTGGTATGTTGAAAACCAACAAGTGTCCAGTGTAACAGAAACATTGCGTTCAAATGAATTCTCTGCACGAACTTGATAAATTTACTTTGACGAAGGATGAAATACCACGGATAAAGTATCAGATATTATCCAGCATTGCGGACCCATCCACATATTCAACAAGGCAAACTTCTTTTAGAGGTACAAGAAGGGAAGTAGGAAGTCCAGTACTATCAGAAATAGGCGTCAAGGTAAGAGTTATGTTTCAGAAAATGTGGGCTTGTAATATTCACTTTACAAACAGCGGAAATAACTTGCAACAACTGAATAGAGTGGCAAACATGCCAGAAAAATCAGTGGCTAAAGTTCTATTTTTAAGCATTAGAGATTAAGATAGAAATGACAGTGTTGCTAACTTTGAATTTTTGAATGAAATTGTTAAAATATATCAACTAATACAACTATCAAAAAGTTCCGTTAGTATAAAAATGTTTTTAAGAATCCAAGATCCAATGAAATCGTTTTCCTGGATATCATATTAATTTAATAATTGCTTTCGGTTTACAAAAAAGTAAAAAGTAGTTATTAAAGATTTCGATGGATATTTATAATATCAGGTGCTTTAAATCTTGAAAAAAAAAAACTTTTATAATTAACTGTCATCTTATCAGCTTCTTTATCATTTCTAATTTTAAAAAAGTAACAATTAAGATAGTAAATTATTATTATCGTAATTTTAATAAAAAAAAAAAAATAGGCATATGCTAAACACTAGTCAATAGGAAATCATAGTACAGTGCTGACGTAAAGAAGTAATTTCCATAATCAATACACCACTAGCCACGCGCAATCATGATGTAAGACTAATCAGAAGCTTAATCAAGTGAGTTAACAACTTGAAGTAGAATTTAAAAGCGGACGAGTGGTGATGGAAAAGAAAGAAAAAAAAAAGATGTCAGTAGGTCTAACTCGGCCTCATTTTCTCCCCCGCATCCACTCCTTGAACAACTTCTTCTGATATAAACTTCCTTTAAAAACCATGAAAGAAATATAATTATGTAATTCAAAATTTTATTCAAACACCCCCGCCCAAAAAGTTATTTAATTTTCTTATTTTTATAAAGAAATTTAATTTTCTTTTTTGTTAGAGAATGAGCTTTTTTTTGGAAGAAAAATGCTTGAAATTGCAATCTCTATTCTATTTACTATAAGCATTTTATTTCAGGCAACACTACAGAAAAATTCTGTAAAAATATCTGCCTATTAATCAAACCAAATAAATTAATTAACACTTCTTTGCGAAATTGTTTGCTTCAGAATTATATTAGTTTATTTACTACTCTAAGAGGAAGTAATGTGTGTTGTGTGTGTGTGTGTGAATGGAAACAAATAACCATCAATCATTACTGCGCCAACCACCACCAAATCATTACGACACGTCTTAACCATCAACAACATCATCGGCACGTTTCCAATTTAAGCAACAGCTCCCTGCCCAAATCCACACAAAAGGGGCACTGGACATTTATGGAGCATCGAATATAGTTTAAATCATACAATTGTAAGAATACACAATACGAAGTAACATTAAACAAATTCATCAAAAAGTTAGTTCATCAAGACCAACAACAGGTCGCCTAATATTTCTCTAATTCATCTAAATCTATTTATGTACATTGTATATTAATTCAATAAATAAGTTTAAATAGAGTGCACTGTTTTATTTTTGAACGCGATCATGTTAGATCTTCGCAATCGAAATTCTACTATCGGACAGATATATTTTGAGGTATTGTGAGCACAATGAACATATTTATTTAAAGTATGGTACAATTAATATAATTTAATGTAACCAATCGCCAGCAAATCGCCAAGCAAAGCTGAATTCTATAATGAAAGGTTAGATTATGTTGATCCTGAAATGTTGTTAGGTTGGATGTGTAGTGTAGCACGAGCAGTTTTGTGTAAGGGTCTTGTGTGTGTGTGTGTATGTATTTTTAAGAGAGAGATAGAAGTATTGAGAAATAGAGAATAAGAAATCATTATTAGATTAAATTAAACACACGATCTTTAAAGAAATTGAAATACTTTTCAATATCACACTAATATGCTTATAAAATCAATTATTTAGCTAGATTTATTGTTAAACGCTTATAACTGGCACTGATGTTCAGTCTCTATGTAATGTCGAGTTTAGATTAATGCTGTAAGAAGACTGGTGAAAGAATGAATGCTTCTCTTGGTAAAACCTGCCGTTTATAGAAGGGTTAAAAGACAATAGTGCTGAGTGCTCCGACCTCTTTTCTAACGGTAATCTTGTACCTGGATTTTTACATTTGTACGAGTTTCCAGCCAACTTACATTTTACTCTCAAATAATAATTATCTTCAAATAAAATATATTTTCAAAATTGTTTCCATTTTTTCCACTTGCTTTTTCCACTCAATCCTTAATAAAATAATTCAGTACAAATTTTCTTAAAAGAGTACTTATAAGGAACTTATTAACTATTGTAAATTTAAAAAATCATGGACCAACAAGAAATAGCTAAATTTAAATTTTGCTTACGATGGGTCTTATACATATATATTTGGAGGTTTTTGTAAAATTAAAAACAGCAGAATAACACTTTACTGTTTTAGAAAGATGGATTTAGTTTTTTTTTTAATGAATTCAAAATATTAAAACAACAAAAAATATATTCATAGTTACCATAGGAACACTATGTAGGGAAATGATAAATGAATAATTAACACACAAAAAAAACGGCCAACTAAGAACAATAGACCATTTTGGTCTGACCTAAATAATATTATTTATAACAATACCTTTCCCCTACTTTCAGTGCTAAACTCGCGTTTAAAATGTAAAACAATACAAAAAACAAACACAAACTATCTTATATTCACCAGATTTTAATAGAACATTTTGTCTAATGTTTTAAAATAGACAAAATGTTGAATGTAGGATAGTAAAGTACTTTAGACAAAGTTTATTGATTTCATTTCGTTATTTATGTCACTTTTGTTTGTTTTGTTGTTAAAAAGGTGCTACATAGCAGCATGATAATTAATAAAAATAATTAAAAAAGTAATTAAATTTTGAAAAAAAAAAACAACAAATTTTGCTAATTTGTTCATAGACTCGTAAAAAGCGAGTAATTCAGGGAAGAACAGTTTGTTAACAATAAAGAATATGCCTTTACCAAAAAAAGTCAAAGTAAAGATTCAACACTATTATTCTTCAAAAATCATAGTGCAGTGACATGAAGTTCAACTTATGAACTTATGACTTAAGATTAAGTGTTGAAGCAAACTAAAATCAAATTAACTTTCTAATTTAAATACAGCAATTCAATTTATGTCTCAATTTAAGCTGCTCATTAACTTAGTCCTGTACACTATTTTGCAGTTCAGCGCAACACACAACTACCTGCGACAGTTTAACATTAGTAATTTATTTGGTGTTTTTTATATTTTCGTCGCGTACGTTAAAAAAACAAAAAAAAATGAAAAGAAAAGATGATGACCTCACCCTGCTAATTAGCAATAGAAGGTAGAAAATATTAATTAAAAGATGTTTCTCATTAAAATTAATTATCGTGTTTCAAAATGAAAAGAAATGTTTCAAATGAAAATTGTAGCTCTTTATATGCCTAGTTCATATTCCCAGTTTAAAGAAAATCGTTTGAGCCGATTTAGAGAAAGTAGCAGAAACTTGAAAAATACTTTTCAGTAAAAACACAATTCCAATTATCCGATTTTTTTCAAACTTGGAATTTCAACAACATATTTAATGATAGGATTGTGTAACAGCACTTTAGAAGAAAACCTAACCGTATCTCTCAACCATAGGGTCCTTAAATGAATTTTCCCAGAGAAATATTTCAAATAAAAGTTGTAGCACTTTGTATGTGTAGTTGATGTATATAGTTTAAAGAAAATCATTGCAGGCGTTTTTAAGATTACAAAAAACTGAAAAAAAAAAAACATTCAGTAAAGTGACACTTTCGGCTGAACGGTTTTTATGAAAAGCTTATTCTCAGGACTCCTGGTAGCACTTTAACAAAATATTAAGTCAGTTATTAAACAATAAGTTTAACTGATTAATTACGGAACAACATTTTTTACGAATGAGTAACATATTTGTAATTCATTAGTTACATATTTGTTATATAAAGTATAATACGTCACTAGTTGGAAGAAAAAAATCTGCAATTATTATAATGCTAATTAACAGACTTTAAAATTGAACGAAACGTTTAGTAATGTCGCACGTAGATTCGTGATCCATATAGAAGTTTGAGCTTCCTGCAATATTTTCGTTTTTGAGATATTCTCAACACCCATCCACAAAGATACACACGTATATCAGTAATGAATAATAGAGTATATTTGCTATACGCCTCCGTCTGCCCACTTGAGCTGCAGTTGGACGTTAAGCCCAGCTGAAAAAAAAAACCTTATTTTACTCTTTAGCAATAAGCGAAACAAAAAATTAATTGTATGTCCACTGGATACCGAAATACTCAGAATGTCGTGCGCTTTTCAAGGCATTTATAATTGACTAGACTGCATGCAGGACAAAAATCTCGTAACTATATTGTTTATTGGCCACAGGATGACAACAATGAGTTTAAATTTGTATGCAAGATATCTTCTCAATCGCTGTGCAAAATAATATCGGAAACTTGCTGAAACATTTTTTGTAGGGAATATTAGCAGATAAGGAAGGGATAAAGTAATACTGCTTTGACACATGCTTTGTGACACATAAAATAGATAGCAACACACCATCTTATTTCAATTATAAAATTCTCGGACCAATACACTTTTTCAGAACGCAAAACTAAAAACAGAAATATTAATTTCTCTTTTATATTTGAACCAATTGCAAACTTAAATTCGACATTTATGAAAATGTTAGAGCACAATGCTACAGAACTTACAAACAATAACGTGCTAGAATATCATAGAAATAGTTCAGTTTACTAGATCAACTGAATTGCGCTACAAGCTGTTGTTATACTTAGTTAATTCGTTCATAAATCTAACTATACACGCAAGACTTCCTTTTGGACACGGAATGTTTGCAATTTTCATATCTATAATCTTAGGATGCATGTTTATAGATAAGTGCACAATATAATTATAATAGTTAAAAAAAACGAAACACAACTTTCTCTTAGCAATTAACATAGTTATTACTGGCTAAGACTCTTCAAACATATAAATCTGGCTGGATGTTTAGTTGTCTTCAATTTACATGAATCGAAGGAATCTAAACTTAATAAAAAGACTTATTTGAGGAAAGCTTACTAAAGAACCCCTGTAAATGATTTTTTTTTTTTTTTTTTTAAGTTGCAACGAAGGTGATAGTTTCTAAATATACAAGTTAGTATAATAAGTTTACTGAAATCCGCTGTTGTTTTTATGGAGAATTTCAGAAAAATGGAAAAAAAAATTGTGCAGTAAAGCCGTACTTCCGGTCAACTGATTTTCTTCAAAACTCGGAATTTTAGCAATATTTTGAAATTTAATTAATACTATTACAAAGATAATAAAATGTTATAATAAATTGAAATGGCACTTTAGCGGACCACTCTTTCCCCAAACTCCTCAAACCTTAAGTTAATTTTTCCCGGAGAAATATTTCAAATAAAAGTTGTAGTGCTTTAAGTATGTAGTTGATATATTCAGTTTAAAGGAAATCGTTAAAACCGTTTTCGAGAAAATCGCGAAAAAGTGAAAAAAATCGTTTATTTGACCGCTTTGACCAATACTTTCTTATCAGATCTAAACGAAATATACGAAATAGATCTAAACTTTTTGTGATTTTCCCTTTTTTGAGTTATGCTGACCAGATTCAGACCAGCAGTAAAAGAAAGTTATAAAAGTAGAATAATTAGCTAATGAATATTTTAGTTTTATTAGGCTAATTCCTCATTTCTCAACTACCATTTATTTCTCAATTTCCTATTTTGTTTCATATATTTATAAATTCAAAATTAAGTGGAAAAGAATGTCTTAGTTACAGTTTTCTTCTTCTTTCGACTATTAAGATCATATTCGATTTGCAAAATAAACTATCTCCGTCGCTCCGTTCTGCAGGTATGAACTGGAGAGTCGTTCCTCAGGCATCCTCACTTTATAGGCCATATTATTTCAGCTATTTTGTCCCAGTACTGTGTAGCTTGGTCCATTCCGCCTGCCTCACCCTCTAATTCCCAATAGCCTAGAGTTTCTCAAAAGTGTGCCTCAGAAGTGTAATTCAAAGACACTTGCTCTCTTCTCACACTCTTTTTTTGTTTTGTGCCTGATTCAAGTTGTAGTGGAAGAAAGCAATGAAAATAAATAGTTTTGTAAAATATACAATTCCAAAGAATAGAATCTGCTATCAGCTTTCAAATAGTTCAGTTCAAAAACAGTCTCACTTCTGCTTTCAACCATACAGTCGTATTCTGCTTCCAAAGCCAGAACACTTCAGGAAACGCTCTCCTAGTATTAGTGCCAGTTTCACAATATATTAAATAAGTTTATAATATCAAATAAGTTGTAGTTATTATTTTAACATAATATATTTATTTAAAATTACCAGTCGGTGTTTTATTTTTTGGCTGCATTTCAATAGTGTTATTATGTTGTTGATTGGGTTTATAAAGAAGAACCAAATTTACAGCCAGAATCCTTTTTATTATGTTCTAGATTTGAGAAACATTCGTCGTAACTATGTTTTACTTTTACGTTTCGGCACTAATCCTTGCCACTATCAAAAAAGTTTGAAAAAACATTATGTTATGTTCTTAAATGTCTGCAATATAAACATTTTTTTTTTTTTTTACAATGTAGTTAAGTATGAATATTCAAAATATATAAAGAAAAAGAAATTTTTTAATACAAAAATATACTGAAACAAATTATTATCCACAAATAATGCTCACCTCAAATGGTAATTGGTGATTTTGAAATTACTGTGCATACACTGATGGTACTTTTGTCGTATTTAATTTTTTTTTTTTTTATATGTTTTTTTTTAAAATCATCTGTATTTTGTTCTTGATTTTTATATGTTTCAAAACTAACGTTAGTGGCTGATATTGATAGATGATTACAGATAATGTGATCTACTTTTGCAAACCAAGTTGCACGTGTTTATTGAAATTGATTTAAGGTAGAATGTGGCAAATTGCTGGCTTAAACCTTAAATCAATTTCAATAAAACACGTGCAACTTGGTTTGCAAAAATAGATCACATTATCTGTAATCATCTATCAATATCAGCCACTAACGTTAGTTTTGAAACATATAAAAATTTAAGAACAAAATACAGATGTTTTAAAACAAAAAACCATAGAAACAAAAAAAAAAAAAATGGGGAAATTACAAATATATAAATAAAAAATAAAAAAAAAAATTAAATACGACAAAATACCATCAGTGTGGCACAGTAATTTCAAATCACCAATTCCATTGAGGTGAGGTAGCTATTATTTGTGTATAATATTTTGTTTCAGTATATTTTGGTATTAACATATTTCTTTTTCTTTATATATTTTGGAATATTCATACTTAACTACATTGTAACAAAAAAAAAAATTTTTATATTGCGACTTTAAGAACATAACCATAATGTTTTTTCAAACCTGTTTGAATATGGCACGGATTAGTGCCGAAACGTAAAAGTAAAACATAGTTACTACGAATGTTTCTCAAATCAAGAACATAATAAAAAGGATTTTCTGCTGTAAATGGTGGGTTTCTGGTGTCTTTATATAAACCCCAATTAACAAAACAACATATAATATTATTTACAGTTGTTACATGGATTTTTCTCAATTATTCTTAATAAGTCATTCTCTTAAAAAAAAACTTACAAAACATACAATCCCTTATTTTAACAAAACACCGGGGGGGGCGGGGGGGGCTCGTGCTACTACAAATACACATCACAACAAACCTTACAGAAGTCCACTGAAATTTTGGCAGCACTAGTAACAAAGTACAATATGTTATTTACTTCGTCCTCCTAAGTAACTTGCTCATCTTCATTAAGAATCCTAGGTTTTAATAAATATTCTTCCTTCATCGATCTCTTTGAAGATAAATCTCAATATTTGTCCCTTGATTTCGGGTCAGGATCTAGTTTCGAAGAACAGTGGTGAAATAGGAAGCTTCATTTTTTCAATCGCGAAGCATAATAAGTGTGTAAAACGTTTTTCTATTATTTCGCATTTAACCAGGTTTAGTTGAAGGGAGGGGATAGGACACGCCCACTTGTTCCAGGATCTTGTGGAACGTGAAGATATCCCAGTCTAATATCAGTCTACTACACTTTAATTTCCTCACCACTCATTCACATTTATACAGATCCAGTTTTCAGACAACTTATATTTTATAAATTACCAGAAATACTCAATGGAGCCCCTCAGCTTGTTGTTTTTTTATTTGGTTGCAGAAGTAGATTATAATGTATTTGTGGAGTTGATATTAGTCAAACGTGAATATAAAAAAATACGCAGAGAAAATCTGATAAGGTCTTGTGTTTTTAATGACCCAGTTGAATTACAAGCAAACTGTTTCAATTAGGAGTAGTTACAGCGGGGAAAAAAAATGTATGTTGAATCGACATATTCCTTCTGCCCTTTTACTTATATTTGACTTTTGAGTATTCCTGCTGACAGAATAACTTATATTTTCGAAGTCTATAGTTTTTTAAATTTTAAATCAATATAAGGAATGCTTTAGCACATAAAAAGGCGAGATAGAGTTCCCCTAAGGTTATCAATGTGCAACGTTAAAAACTACACCCCTTAATACTTTTCTTCAACTAATTAAAGGAAGTATTGTATGCGTGTCCCAAATTTTCGAATCGAGTTTTCAACGGAAATATCCGTTTTGAAGTCCACTGCAATTGGTTTTTAGCAATTGGTCTGTGTGTGTATGTATATTTGTAAACAGCATAGCTCAAAAAAAAAAAAAATCGAAAAATATTCAGACTTGATATTCCGTTTGTGTATCATTAAGGGAACCGACAGTACGTTATCTGTCGAAATTCCTCAACCGGAAGTACCATTTTACTGACTGTTTTTTTTTTTCACTTTTTTGTATTTTCTCGAAAATGGCTACAACGATTTTCTTTTAACTAAGTATATTAAACTCTACATACAAAGATCTACAATTTTCATTTCAAAAAATATTTCTCCTGGTAAAATCATTTAAGGGGGCTTTTGGGAGATGGGGTGAGGTTATGTTTTTCTCTAAAGTGCTATCATAGTTGATTATATAATTCTACCATCTAAACAAAATTTATTAAAATTCGGAGTCTCAAGAAAATTTTAGTAAACCGGAAGTACGCTTTTACTGAACAGGTTTTTTTTTTCTGTTTTCGACGAATTTCAACGAACTGTAATAAATTTCATTAAATTTGGTACAGTAACTATAAAATTTGTCAATTACAATTTTGAAAACTGGAGTTAGAGAAAGTTGTGTAAATGTTTCACATCAGTTATAGTTATGTCGCCTTCACTGTTTTATTTTTAATTATAATTTATATCTGGTAAACTAGTAATTAGTTTAATAGAAAACATTAAATTTTCACAGAAAACTATTGTATTTCCACAACAATTTCATTAAAAATTCTGCTTGTGATAAAAATAAAATATATTTTGTTTCAAACAATACACCGAACTCTTTGAAGAAAATGATAAAAGAAATTGTCTGTAAATAAACTTTTATCCAAACTTTAACTTATAAGAGGAAAAGTTTCTTAAGTCACATAACAACATTATAACCCACGTATCTCTTGACCCACAATTACTAGAGTCCAAATATTTCAAAGCAATACCTCAAATATTTGATTGAGTGCAACAACTGGTAAGGATGATTCTATTCTATTCTGTGGATATCATGATTCGCTGGTCACATTGGACATCAATATATCGGCTTAGTCAATAGTCCCACGGCTGTTCAGGCAGGTGTGAATGGCCTATTTAAACAGAGTACAGCTTGTAGCCCCTGTCCTATGTTCTATTTTCTACATTTTCAGATTATATAATTTCTTTTCACTACATATTGCATTTTTTTTTAAAAAAAAAATAGGCATTGGAAATTTATTCCAAGAAAAAATATTTCGTTATAAATTTGATTAAAATAATCAACCAATTAATTTTTGTTTAAAAAAGTTACATAAAATAAAATTCCTAACAATTTCTTGATAGCAGCTATTAGAGTTATCCAACACTCCTATTACATAATATTTGCTATTTTGATGCTAAACATTATTAGTTTAGTTTTAAAAACTTTTATTACTGACTACAAACAATTTAAAAATCTAACTTAAATGTAAGCAAAACTTTTCATTTATTTGTTTGTTTAGTTGTCGAAATACTCAGTGAACTGTTCTTGTATTTTGTTTGTTTGATAATGAATACAAAGAAATTTAACATCGGCGAAACAGTTTTAACATAGGCAGAAAAATAACCAAAAATTACTCGGAACACATTAAATTTTTACATAACTAATAAGGCAATGTGGGGGGAATATTAATTAGTTAAAACTAAATAAAAAAAAAAAATAGATGATGAATTTTGGAAGCAAATAGATATATCATTTGTTTTAATACTACTGCATGATTAATTAGTTTTATGATGCCTGTTTAAAACAAAAATACGAAGAAACTAGAACTAATCAGTGGTTTTAAGTTATAGTTTTAAGCAAATTAAAAGTTTTACATCAACCATGTTTTCCCACTTAATTTATACTTATAACAACAATGTGTAGTACCTACAAATAATACCTAGGAGCAAGAATCTGATTAAAGAAACATTTCATTATAATATATGCAAATCAGCCTAGAGAATAATAACATCATACACAGTTAAGTTCAATATTCTAAATACACTTTAATTTTTTCCCTAACCTGAAACAAAAAAAAAATTGTATTCTGAATGGTATAAAGGGAAAAACAAATGTTTTTTTGCTTTCCAGAAACCATTGAAGTTGTAACCGACAGAACTAAGATGCTACTGTACAAAACAATCTTAAGACCAGTTATCACATATGGTTGTGAAACTAAGGTACTTCCTGTGAGTGAAAAGTGAGCAATTGCTCAATGTTTGGGAAAGAAAGGCACTCAGAAAAATCTATGGACCTGTCTGTGAAGAAGGAGTATGCAGAATAAGAAAAAAAACGAAGAACTTAGAAAACTATTTCAGGAACCAGATCTGGTTTCATTCATTAAGAAGAACCAGGTGAGTTGGATGGGGCACGTCGTGAGAATGCCTGATCAGAGAATTCCGAAAAAACTCTCAGAAGAGGGTGCCCAAAATATAGGTGGGTTTGAGGGTATTAAAATGGAGATGGGAAGGATCGGACCGTCACAGGATAGTCAGATAGGTAGATACGAAAAGGAAAAAGTAAAATAGTTTTACTTACTTTTACCCGGTTTTCCCAAAGTTGGGTTACCGTCAGGTCATTCCAAAACTCCCTATCCAGCCGGGCACCATTTCTCTGCCCTCTCCCTGCCATCAGCTCCTAAAGTTCTTCCTTCCATCTCCTCCCTGGCCTACCTCTTTTCCTGTTTCTATGAGAGATTCATGCTCTCACCGCTTCTGGCCATCTTCTTCCGGTATTCTTCTGAGGTGTCAATTTTTTCCTTTTAATCCTCTCTTCCATTGTTTCCTTTACTGCCATCTCTTTCCTTATATCTACATTTCTCACCTTATATCTACATTTCTCATCTTATCCATCCTGGTCTTTTGTACGCATCTTCTCCAGTAGTCGTCCATTTCTATGACCTTCACATAAGCAGACATTTCTAATGGAGTCCATGTTTCAGCCCCATGCGCGAGTATCCCGAATAGAAAAACTCTTCTAAAAAAAATGAATAAACCTCGTTAAATTGTTAAATTGTGGATGAAATAACCAAAAACAAGGAAAGTAAGTCCAAATAATGGAAAAAGGTTTCTCTAAAATATTGACTCTTATCTCTTATTGCTGTAAGGTAATGTTCATTTTTATTTTTATATTGATCCTTTACAATATACTTTGTTCATTGTAAAGTCCTACACATAGGATGTAAAGTCCAGTTTACTTTGAGGAAATATCAAGTTTTCACCAGAATTATATATTCTGTGTAACATTGAATAAAAAAAAATATAACCCTGAGGAAAAAATAATATTAGATAATCGTCCTCTTATATATTTATTATATGCGTATAATATTCCGATATTCCACCAAGGTATCCGGTATGAAGGTCGGATCACATTCCAAACAGAGGGTCCACTTTTGTAATGTTTTTTCAGTTTTATCCAATTTTTTTTCATCTATAAAAACGTTTTTTAAATAATGCAGAAATTTTTGTAATATTTTGTACATATTTTACACAAATGTAAATCTGAAGTTTTTATTTGAAACATTTATTCAGAAAAATTATTTTCTTGGGTGGAGCAACCCAAAAGGGGAATAAAATGAAACCCTTCTCTAAATTGCTGGTTTCAATAAATTACACTGTAAGCTATTTGCGGTTTCATCACTGAGGAAATTAAATGGTTATAAAAATTAAAATTTGATAGAAGGTTGGAAGTTAAGAAATTCAATAAGATAAAGCGGTGTAAGAAGGGATTATATACTATAAGGAATATAGTTTATATATATATATAGAGAGAGAGAGAGAGAGAGAGAGTATATATATATATAGAGAGAGAGAGAGAGAGAGAGAGAGATTTTTATTATTATTACTTTCTTTTACTGCTGCTAAGAGGAAATTATGTGACCGTGTCAAATTTTCTAAATCGATCGTGTCGAATTTTCATCTTATTGGAGCCCTGAATAAGACACAAATAATTTTACGAATGGTATTATGTGTGCTTATCTGTTTGTCGGTCTTAAAAGTGTAAATACTTTTTTTTTCTTTTCTTTTTTAATCTTTATTTTTAATACTTATAAGTGAACAGAAATACATAATGGTGGAGAAGTTACCCAATGGTAACACTCCAAAACTACAAACTCACTTATCACTCTCTTCACTTTAGATGAGATCACGAGGCCATTGTCTTTTTAAGTCGTCTAGGATGGTTATTAGGAAGTGTTCGGGGAAACAGGTGTCGAACTAAAGGATTTGTGTGAGACTGTAGGTTTGTAACGGATTTGGGCGACTTAAGCGATGAAAGGTATATTAAAGTCAGTGTGTATGGTTCGGTTGGAGACGTAAAAAGGAACGTTTACAATGTTTTGAAGGATTCTGGACTGTAAGGATTGGAGTCTTTGGAGATTTGAGCGCTTGTTTGCACCCAATAGTTCTATTCTAAGCTCCCAGATAGGCTTTAAAATAGATGTATAAATTAGTCTTTTGTTGTGTAGAAAGAGTTTAGATCTGTTGTCAGTAGTGTTTTAAGTTGTCGAAAGCATCTGGTTAGTTCTATTCTTTTAAGTCGTGTATGAGGGTTCCAGATATGTCTTCGGTCTAAGTAAAGCTCAAGATAGCGAGCAACGTTGACGACTGCTAAGGGAATTAAGCTTTGTAGACTGGGGGAACAGTAATGCGACGAAGAGTGAAGGTACTGTTTTGGGACTTGTTTTCATTAAGTTAAATGACCCATTTTTTGAACCATTTTTCTAGGTAGGAGGGCTGGGTTTGCAGATTTCTATGGGCTATTACACGATCATTATTGGTAGACAGATAGCAGTATCATCTGCATAGATGAGAAAGATAGTATCAGGATGTGTTGGGATGTCTGCAGTTATACTGACCTAGAATACTGCTTGCGGCACTCCAGCTTCGGTATGCCTGAAAGGAGAGAAGGATGATCCGATTTGTACTCGGAAATACCTATCGGATAAGTAGGATTTTAGGATATGGTAATAGGTGACTGAAAGGATGCCCCAGTTTCCAGGGCAGCCCAGGGTGCCAGGGTGCTATACTTACTTGATCGAAGGCCTACTTCACAACGAGGAAAGCCCCCGAAGAGCACTCCTTCTTCTCAAGTGAAGATGGAATGGTGTCTAAAACGCGGTGAGTTTGTTGTATAGTAGAATGGTGACGTCAAAATCCAAAATGATGGTCTGAGATAACATTGGAAACTTCAAGGATTGGTAGCATATATTTAAGGATGAGTTTTTCAAGTATTTTGACTAGGACAGAGAATAAGCTAATGGGACGGTAGGATGAGGGAAGGTGTTGAGGTTTTTTGGGCTTTAGTATGGGACGAATAATGGAGAACTTCCAAAGAATAGGGAGAGTTGCGTTGTATATGGAAGTGAGGAAGACCACAACTTTTTTGGGAGATTTCGAAGAATGGTTTTATTCGAAGAAAGTATTTTATTTTATACAAATCTTTAAAACTCTAATTAGATGATTAAACAAAGATATAACAAAACAATACCTCTTATAATAAAGCGTATCACTTTTTCTTTTTTTTTTTTTATTTAAGGCGTCTCAACATCTGTGGTCATTTGCGCCCGGAGCCTTCTCAGTGCACTGCCGGCCTCCGGACAGTGTTCTCCCGTTACAGACAACACTGTCCATCACCGGACAGTGGGCTGTAGGGGCTCCTAGGAAGAGAAAATATAAGGGCAGCACGACTGGATTCGAACCCGTGATCTCCGCGTTGCTAGTCCAGCGCGCTACTACTGAGCTAATCCCTTCCCTAAGCGTATCACTGAAAACATTGATATAATTTTATGTATTTTCCAGTTGTGAAACATTGAAAGAATTTTCGGGATTTTGCATGAAAGCTTTGAATTGCATTCCCTAGAAATACGCAAACGTCAAGTTGAAAGTTGTAATAATAATATAATACACTTTATTTAAAAGAAAATATTACATACAAAAAATAAGTAAATTAGTATTACATAGCATGGCATGAAGCCGTCAGCCATAGTTTGGTTATTAATATATAAAAAGAAAAGCAAAATTACATATAACAAAGAAAATTACTATTTTGTTTTATTATAATTATTAATTATGAAATTGTAGGTATTAATGATTGGTTCTATTTCTATAATCTAGAGCTTATTGAACAAATTTTACAAAAACAAGGCAATCAGTTATATTGGAGGGGTAAGAAATCACAAACTGTGATGAAAGTGAACCCATTCCAAAGTGTATTTGACGAATATGAGCCAGTGAGAACATTGACATAAGAAGTGGAACATATCCTCTCGTTCATTTAGATTACACAAGTGGCACCTCTCTTTATCCGGGTCTTTTTTAAATCATGGGACACAATTTAGATTGAGTAATTCACCCCTTATTTTGAACAATATGCTCAAATCTTTAAGATTAACTTCTTCATTTAGGCCAACATTATATGTAGAAAGATTTTTATTAATATCCAACAGCTCTTTATAAAGAAGGAAACGATCAGACTTCAGAGCACGACTCACAGACTCCTTCCGGTCACTTGTTCTGATTTTCTCTAGTAAAACGGAAGCATAAGTTTTCCAGTCTGATAAATTACCTAGACTAAAACCTAATTCTATTGACTATTTCTGTAAAAGACCGATCAGCATTTAAACCAAGGAATATTCTTTTTAATAATTTCTGAGGCTACAATCTTAGTTAAACGGGAATCAGGAGAAGAAAAAATTTTAATGCAATATTTAATGTGAAGTAAAAAACTGTATTGATGGAACCTTCAAGGTGAATTATGTAGTTAGGAGTAGAATTGTGCAAAGCAAACACTTTTTTACACAAATATCTTTGAAATTTCTCTGATTCATCATAACGCTGGTAGCCCCAGACTTGGGCAGCATAACATAATATTGACCGCTGTACATGTTAAAGACTTGATATTCGGATTTTAATGGAACTTGATTGTGAAAGAAAAAGCGGGACCAGACCCTATTCAAACCTAACTTAGCTAGCGATATTTAGTCGTTCAAGTGATGACGAAAAGTAAGGCGAGATGTTAAAACAACACCAAGATATTTATAGGAAATGGTAACTTCTATTAGTAAACCCTTACATCTCCATTTTTCTAAGGAACCAAGTCTTCCTCCTTTCCTGAAAACCACTTTCGACTTGTTTAAATTTACTTTTAAGTTCCACTGGTCGCAATACTTTTGTAAAGAATTGATATGCCATTGTAAGCTCGTAGGTCTATCGGAAATGAGGACCACATCGTCCGCGTACAATAGCGCTTTGACTTTAATGTCACCCATGGAGACTTCACCCTCTAGGGTGTCAGGTAGGTCATCAAGGAATAGAGAATATAATAGTGGGCTCAAAAGGCAGTCTTGTCTTGCTCCTCCTGACACACTGAAAAATCCGAGATGTTCTCTCTTCCTCGCACCGCAGAACACGAATTGAATACAGATTGTTTAAAATATTAATAAATTTTGAAGAAATTCCAAGATTTAAAAGTTTTAGAATTAACAATTTATGATCTACTGTATCAAATGCTGAACTAAAATCAATAAAAAAACAATAGAGTTTCTGGCCTTTTGTCAAGAATTTAATATTTATAAGATTAATTAAAACAAATAAATTATCTATTGCCGAGTATCCTTTTCTAAAAACCAGTTTGGCATTCGCTCAATAAATTATTTTGTTTTATATATGTTTCAAGACGCGAGATTAGGAGACCAGTAAAGATTTTACAAATAGTATTTAAACAGGAAATGCCCCTGTAATTAGTTACATTATTGACATCACCTCGTTTGTATAATGTAAATATTATGGACTGACCAAAAGTTGCTGGGGTGCTTCCTATTTCATATATATATAATTGAAAAAGTCTAATAATTTCTCCAGAAAAATTGTAGGAGCGTGTTTATGAAATTCATAAACAATTTGATCAGGACCCGGAGCTTTATCAAGTTGAAAGTTATAGTTGGGCCGCAAAGCTTGTATTAAGTATTTGCGTGCATATCTAAGCATCCCTCCAAAAAAAAAAAATTGAAAAAATTATTATACAGTTAAAAAAACTAAACTTCGTAAAAATCTTAAACACGACTTTCCCTGGGAATCATTATGTGATCCATGGAAGTTATCGGTCAAAATCCGTCAATGGGGAATTGTGATTTTAATGAGTGATTTTGGTTTTTTTTTCTTTCAGTGCTTTTTATTTTTGAGAGATTCTCGTTAAGTGGTGACATCATGCTACCTTTGTCCTAAATCTGCTACTACAATATTTTGTCGGTTCTACCGATATACCTTTATATTATTTAAAAACATTAATTATGTCACCAAAATTACAAGTTCAAAGGAAATCGATAGTTTTTCCAATTTTCACAATTTTACTTTTCCTTGATGCTGAAAGAGGAAATATTGTGTTTGTGTCAGTTTTTTTTTCACCAACATTATTTTAAGCTCTGTATTAACGAATAGAGTGAGAGAAGAATGAAAGAGTGATGGATATGTGTAAACCAAATTTCTCAAAAAAGAAAAGTCACAGGGGGAGCTCAAACCTGACATTACGCTCAACTATCACCAGGAGAAAATATTTAGATAATTTTGTTACTGTTTTTAAAATTTTCTATAAAATGGTATCAACGATTTTCTTAAGCTTGATATACTAAATATAAATAAATCTATCAGTTTGATTGTAACAATTTCCTGGAAAAAACTGATTTAGCTGGGGTAACTAGCATTTACGATATCGGTTCCATCTTCTATTTGGAGTAAAATATTAGTACAATTCCAAGTATAAACACAATTTTATTATAATCTAAGATTAGCGAGATTCACAGTGAGTATTTCACTCCAGAATTGTACGTTTCCGAGTTTTTCTGTTCCGATATCTCCTAAATATGTAATGGAACCAATTACCATCAAATTCGCCACAAAAACTTAAACTCAACAGTTCTGTTAGCAGCCGCAGCAAACACCACATTAAGCTTCCAAAATTGTGTGAGCATGTCGAGTAAGCATTATCTCCCCTGCCACGCCCACTACAATGTATTTGACGAATGAGCTTCAACTTTGACAGCAAATCTCCCATCTAGAAAACTGTATGTAAAACTGAATAAAAGCCGACCATCTGGAGGGGTTATTCATTCAAATGGTCAGATCAACTTTGAAAGAGTTCAAAGCTAAAGCCAAACTAGCTAATCCACCGTTAGAATAAACTGTCAATTTTCAAGCAACTCACATCAAAAAACGCTCCATTCTACATACATAACGGTACTAACATCACCACTCTTCGTTCGATCATTCAACCTTCTATAAACTTATCTCTACTCTCAAAGTATACAGCAAAATATAACACTGTATTTAAGTGCAAGTACTCAGCTTGCATTTTCACCATCATTTCAATATTCATCATTCATCATTGCTGCTACCAACATACCATTCTCTCAATAGATGTTGTTTTATGCTCACGGGACTTTACAACATCTATATCTGGTATATACTCTTATTCCAATCACGAACGCTATTTCTTCCTCTGCATAACACCAAAAGGAAATACAAATTGTGGTGAGAATTGTGAAATAGACATTCTTTAGGTCTATTTATTTTTCTTTTTAAAATGTTAGTACTACTGTTCACCCACCAACAACCTACTCATTTCCTTTTCTTACTGCTAGTTAGAGTTGCCTACTCAGCCCCTCGCCTGCTATCGCAGTTGTGGTTTAGATCTGTTCTACGTTGTGGCAATTTATTTAAGATTTACTTATCGTCTAGTTTTCTAGCACCTGCTATTTAATCCAGCTGGTGAAAAATACCTACCAAACTTATATTGTTTAATATTTTTGTTTGTCAATATTTTGTTATAGTCGGATTTAATTAATTCTTTGAAGCGTTCATTACGATTACTTTTTTTTCAAAACCTTTGCTTCGTATTCTGTTAATGAAATACTACTACGATATGAAATTATTTTCTTACATTCTTATTTACTATCTTCTACTTATTTACTTTCTACTCTTACGAAGTATTATTACACGATAGTGCAGAAATATTAATAGTTTAGGTTTTCATTCATCTATACAGTGTTTAATATGTTTTTCATTAGATTTTTATTTCTCTTACTCCAAGTAAGAGAAAGTAATAATAATAATAATAATAATAATAATAATAATAATAATAATAATAATAATAATAATAATAATAATAATAATAATTGTATTTTATTTGCGAAATATACATTTACAAATAAACTTTACAAAGTACAAAAGGCATGGCTAACGCTGTCTGACAGAGTTTGGTATTGAGATCATAATAAACAAAAAATTATACTTATAAAAAATTATAGTAATAGAAAATGACCAAAAAATAATATACTAGCAATAAAAAATACAAATAAAAATAGATACAAACAAGAAATAAAAGAGTAAATTATAAATCAAAAATTAAATTGTTTAATGAGGCTAAATCTATAATGCCAGGTTTGTCTGGCATACTTAAACAAATTGGTGCAAGTATCCGCATTTCGCAAAGAATCTATTACAAATAGAGCGGAAACAAATTTCGCACCCAAGCATCTCAAACGAAATTCGGATAATATTGGACACTCACACAGAAAATGATACAGATCCTCCCTTTGCATTTAAATTGCACTTTGCACATTTTTCCTTGTATTCCCATTTATTAACCCATAGTACATAGTTTAAATAAATTAATTCATTTCTCAGTTTGAAAAGCCACCTTAGATCTGAAAACTTTAGTTTGCTATCAGAGTCAAATTAAAATATATTGAGCTTGCCACTCGTATCTAACAAAGTCCTGTACAAAACAAAACGCTCAGAGCTCATGGCGCGATTCACAGACTCCTCCAAACTAACCCGAGTAGGGTAAATAGGAGGTCTTTGGCTCAGTAAACATGGCGGCCAAGGAGGAAGAAGATGTGTGATTGGTGGAAAGGAGGGTGGGTAGAATGGTTTTATGAAAAGGAGAGGACCCCTCTCTTCTACTCCCTCTCGCTCAAACGCTCTCTCTCTCTCAGTCGTTTTTCTGGTTCTCTTCTCTAGCTGTCTGGAGGAAGAAGAGGCGGGATGGGTGGGGGGGAGGTTAGAATAATTGTATGAAAAGGAGAGGACCCCTCTCTTCTACTCCCTCTCGCTCAAACGCTCTCTCTCTCTGCAAAAAGTCGTTTACTATAATTAGTAATCAAAAGGTATAAAATTATGAATATTAGTGCACACACAATGTTTGTTACGTGACATCATCAGGGTTGGGTAAAATGTAGTATTTAAAACTACAATTAATAATCACAAAATATAAGATGATTACGTGCACATTTTTCAAAGTGCACATCTTCTTTTACATCCAACCAGGAAATACATTTCCTGTATTACTTTAGTACAATCAATACCATATAAGGTGATGTACAAGGAGATAACAATAAGGTGTTGGTAGTTTGTTACGTGACGAAGTCATAGTGGGGATAAAATGCAATATTTAAGATCGGACTTATTCTATCTTGGATAAAACTGCATCTGCAGCTGTACGACAATTTCCACAGTAAGTACTTTTATTTGGTACGTTGCTTTCTTAGATTTATACTGTATAACTTTTTTTTCCTTTTTTTTTTGGTAAAATTTACCTTTTTTTTCTTACTCCATTCATAGATGAACAATTTGAAAGCTGTTTTGAACTCCGTTTCACATGAAGCTACAAAATCGATAAAGGAACTAACGAAGTTTTAAAAGATATCCTATAGATAAATTTGAATTGGTGGAAACCAGATTTGGGAAAAGCTATATTTTGACTTTGGTGGATGAAAATGGCCAATTTAATTGCTTCCTCCCCAAAAAGTATTCCGAGTGTATAGATAAAAAAATGATTCAAAATTATGAAAGTTTGTCAATTGTACTCATTTTCAAAGGGGTTGCGGCAAATAATGCATTTATTTTAGAATTTGATTAAGAGTTTGTTTTTGCTAAATTGTTTTTTTTTAACCAGTAACTAGAGGGTTTTTTAAAAGTTAAAAAAGTACCCCTTTGAAAAAATTAATTTTTTTGAAACTAAATTTTGGTAAATCTTATATATTGGCTTCAGTAGATTAATGAAATAAAATTAATTAAAGTTTTTTCATATAATGGATCAAGAACTACATTTGGAAAATTATTTATGCGTTAAAGTAAGAATGTGTATGACTGAAAATGAAGTTTTGTGCTTAGATTGCAGTCAGAATGTGCATTTAGACGACATTATTAACGTGAGAAGTACACATAACATGATTTATATTAGTAATATAATTAAAAATATACATTGCTCTGAATGTAATGAGAACCTCACACGAGTTAATAACGCAAAAAATTGCGATTGGTGTTCAGAGGAATTGTATTCTATGATAACACATAGAGCATTTCAAGAGGGCTACTCCATCGTAGTGAAACAATAGTTTTTTCTAGAGAACATATATGTCTGTATGATAATTTTGTAAGCTAAAATTACTATAATACGTTTAAATTTGTTGCAACAAATTTAGTTCCTTTTAAAATCGAGTGAACTCCTACGTTACTGGTGCAAAAAACAAAACTTTTGCTGTATTTAGTTGCTTTATTTTTCTAATATTTAATTTTTTATTAACCTAAAGCCTTCATTCAATTGCATAAAAAAATTGTAGATCGCGTGATAAAGAAGGCTTGGCAATAATCTACCCCTTGCGCATTTATCTAATGTTTCAAAAGTTCATATAAGAATAATTTAAGCAATCACTAAAAAGTAAAATAAATAAAGCTCCTTTTTCCACCACTGCTGACATCACAGCTCTCATCATCATGGTTCATGTAAGTTTTACCATTATTATTACCTACATTACTTTATCAAAGTAAACTAAAAAAAAAATAAAATAAAACAAAGCTTCTTTTTTTTATTTTTTCAGTGCAAAGAATGTAACATTAATTTTGAAAAGGCACATCAATTCAAAATACATAGAGCCTTAAACCATGGTGAGCGTACAAAATATGGGTGCACTTGTGGAAAAACATATTTTTATAAAAAAGATCTTCAAATTCATAAGAAGAAGTGTACAGCTCGAGGACGCTACCTGTAAGTAAATATATATATATTTATGAAGTTGTAATTATTTAAGTATTATTAATTTGTTTTCTTCTTAGGTGTAGGCATTGTCAATGTATACAACCCGATATACACAATGGCCGTTTACATGAAGCTGTCTGTGGAAGTAAAAGAGTAAGATTAGGGGAACCTTCCAGGAAGGAGCTCTTGGCATTATCCACAGGGTTGAATAATATAACCCCGTATGAGACAGCTTTTCAGGGACGACTTGCATCATATTTTGTACGCTCACCAAGTTGTATGGATCTTCCAATATTTCTAGAAAGTGTACGTTCCAAAATTCTAGACATCATTCATCAAAGTGTGGTGACACACTCATCCATAAAATTTAATCTGTGGGTGGACTGCACTTTTGAAAATGTACATGGAGAAAAAATGGAAAAGGCCTTGAAAACAACTAACAAAGCAGTCTACCTAGCTGATGATGTCAACAGCTTTCTAGATCCAGCCTTTGCCAAATTAAAGAAAGAACTAGAAGAAGCGGCTATGACCAAGAGTGGCTGGTCACTGGTTTCAGTGGATGGGCTAAGAGTGAGGGTAAGCAAACACAACCCTTTAAAAGCTTCAACATATTTACCTTTGCCTAGGTGTATTGAAAGCAAAAAGGCATGTATAAATATAAAAAATTTTGATAATAAATGTTTTGTGTATGCCATACTCGCCAAATTTATTGATGGAAAAAATTCAGAACGACCAAATAAATACAAATCATTGGAAAATAAATATGATTTTTCGTGTGTAAATTTCCCGACCTCTCTTAAAGATGTTGACAAATTTGAATCTGTTAATAATATTTCCATCAATATATTTGGACTGGATGATAACAATGACGTGTATCCTCTAAAAGTGGTTTATAGAGAATTAGATGACCATCGCGATCTGTTACTACTATATTCAAATAACAATTACCACTATGTTTATATAAAAAATTTTAATAGACTTGTCAGTATGCAAATATCCAAACGTAAATCATCAAAATATATATGTAAAAGATGTTTCACCCATTTTGATGAACGTTATAATGGAGAATCTCGGTACCAAAACCATAAATTATTCTGTTGCGCACACAAACCTACGAGAGTTGAGTTACCAACAAAAAAACCATTTATTGAATTTGAACATGGCGGGTACATACAGAGGGTCCCCGTCGTAATTTACTTAGATTTTGAAAGTATATTGGAACCAGTGAGCACTTGTAACCCAAACCCCGATGATTCATTCACTATAAATACTCACCTACACACTCCAATGAGTTTCGGCTTGTACATAAAAATAAGTGATGAATTAGATATAATTGACCATAGTCTTCCTAAAGAACCATTTATATACAGAGGGCCTGATGCAGCTAAAAAATGCATTCTATACTTAAAGAGCATTGCAGAAGCTGTGGAGGATCTGTACAACATTAACATAGCTATGAAACCCCTAACCCCTGAAGAAGAAGAAAATTTCAACTGCGCCAATACTTGTTACATGTGTGATAGATTTTTTACTGATGAAAATGGAAAGGTAAAAGATCATTCACACATTTCAGGCGCTTATAGAGGCCCAGCACATAATAAATGTAATTTGCTGTGTAAAAAACTAAATTTTGTACCAGTATTCTGTCATAATCTTAGTGGTTATGACGCACATTTCTTAATTACCCAATTGGGTTATGATGATAAAGAGATATTCGTTATCCCCACTTCAGGGGAGCGGTATATCTCTTTTACAAAAAGTATTAGTGAAAACATGAAGTTAAGGTTTGTAGACACATTTCGATTTATGGCCTCCAGTTTGGACAATTTAGTGAAAAATCTTGCAAATTTAACAGAAACGTCAAAATTCTTCAGTCCGGATGTGATGCATCTGGTAACTAGGAAAGGTGTATTTCCCTACGAGTATATTTCATGTTGGGACAGGCTAGGAGATAGTTCATTACCCTCCAAAGAAATGTTTTATAGTAGCGTTAAGGGGGAGGATATAAGTGAAGACGATTATCAACACGCCCTCAACGTTTGGGATGCATTTTCATGCAAAACTCTAGGAGAATATAGTGATTTATATTTGAAAATTGATGTATTAATTCTCTCCGACATATTTGAACATTTTAGAACGGTAACTATTGGATCTCATAAACTTGACCCCGCTTATTACTTCACTTTACCAGGTTTGTCTTGGGATGCAATGTTGCGGCTAACTCAGTGTAAATTAGAGCTCCTCACTGAATATGACCAAATTTTGATGATTGAGAGAGGGGTAAGGGGTGAAATCTGTCAGGTATCACGCAGATTTGCCGAGGCTAATAATCATTTCATGGATGATTATAATCCTTCGTTACCATCCACTTTTATAGCATACCAAGATTGCAACAATCTATACGGTTTTGCAATGAATAACTTCCTCCCTTATGGTGATTTCAAATGGGTTGAACCGGGCAGTTTGAATCTAGATTGTTTAGGGGAATGTGATGAAACTGGATATATATTAGACGTTGATATCGAGTATCCACCTGAACTCCATAATAGTCATAATGATTTGCCATTCTTAGCTGAAAATATTTCAGTAGAAGGTGAAACTAAATTAATACCACACTTTAGACCTCGCAAAAACTATGTATGTCATTACATGATATTAAAACAGGCTTTAGCACATGGTTTAAAATTAATACGAATCAATAAAGTTTTGCAATTCAAACAGTCGGCATGGTTAGCACCATATATACAGCATAACACCGAACTGCGTAAGAAAGCTACAAATCAATTTGAAAAGGACTTATACAAATTGTTTAATA
Organism: Triatoma infestans; assembly: GCA_011037195.1. Taxonomy (NCBI): domain Eukaryota; kingdom Metazoa; phylum Arthropoda; class Insecta; order Hemiptera; family Reduviidae; genus Triatoma; species Triatoma infestans. The sequence goes on from JAAEAF010014505.1 coordinate 137,222, forward strand.
ATTCAGTTTTTGGTAAAACTATGGAAAATGTGCTTAATAGAATTTCTATCAAACTTGTGTCAAATCCATTGAAGTTAGAAAAATTAACAGCTCGACCTGACTGTCTAGATTATGTTATATATAACAAATCTCTGGCAGCTATACATTTAGCCAAGAATAGCATTCTGTTTAATAAACCTATTTACACAGGTCTTTGCGTTTTGGAATTATCAAAATTACATTTATACTGGTACCATTATAATGTGATGCGTCCATATTTTGGGGTTGATAGGTTGCAGTTGTGTTATATGGACACTGATTCATTCATTTATCTAATTTAAACAGATAATTTATTTAATGATTTACTGCAGATGCGAAATTATTTAGATTTGTCCAACTATCCCTCCTCATCAGGCCACCCATTGATCCAAATCTTATGTCAGGAATTCAATACGGCATCATGTGATATCATTACTGAATTACAAAAGAATAAAGCAGCTGTAGGTAAATTTAAGGATGAAGCCGCGGGGGTAATAATAACAGAGTTTATTGGACTCCGCCCGAAAATGTATTCGCTACGACTGGGAGGTTCCAAAATAATAAAAAAGGCAAAAGGGGAAAAAAATCTGTTCTAAAACATTCCATAACATTTGATGATTATGTTGCTTGCTTATTGACAAACGAAGCAATTAGGCATTCAATGGTTATGTTTAGAAGTAAGCAGCACGTCATGATGACTGTACAACAGAATAAAGTAAGTTTATGTCCTCTAGATAATAAAAGGTATATAATTGATTCAATTACTACTCGGGCTCTGGGGCATTTTTTAAATGAATAGAAACAGCTAATGTAACTATCTATGATTATGTTATAATTTATTTGTGTGATATTGATGACATGTATTTTAGTTTTGAGCTAATAATGTATAGAAAATAATTTCTATATACCCTTTTCTGTTTTATATGTAGTGCTTGTAATCATATTAATAAAATATTAATTCACCCTTATATTATTATATTGTAATAATTCAAAAAAATAAAAATTATGTTCTTTACTAATATGTATAAAAATTTTACCTCCACTCATTAAGTAGAGGGGGTAATTTTAAAAAAAATAAAACTTTAAAAATAATAATTGTGCCTTAATTATTGACCTATATATCTGGTTTTAGGAGAAATAATAATACAAGAAATAATTTTAAAAAAGAGTTTTATTTAATTCCATGTTTTTTACACCAAGTACAGTTATCATAATGTAATTTACAAGGACATTCTTTTATTACTTCTTCTAAAAGTATCATTCCACAGTACACACACTGAAGACATTTATTTCTTATTAGGATAAACCCATTAAAAGCCAGCAACTCCGGGCTCAGTGGTAGTTTATAGGAGGTTCTAAAAGTATTCCCCCTAACACTAGCGTTGGTAAAATCTACCGTGGAAGAGTTCTGAAGTATCCAATTAGCTAACATTCGACCAAACTGTAGAGCACAATTGTATTTAGAATCAGCGTGATAGTTACACTTGTTGAAGTGATGATATAGAGATAGATGTTTTATACTGGGGCAGCCAAAATCTTGAAGATTAAACACAGTCTTTCCAATTATATTACCCAAGAATTTACATTTTTCATCTCCTTTTGCAAATAGGTAAGTATAATTGACGGTTGCAGTCTTCAAAATACCATCAAATTCAGAATAGTCAATATCACCAGCCCCCATCCAATTCCATGAAGGTTTCTGTATACCCATCTATTGGGTGATGAGTCTGGATTTCCATAAGATGGGGGTTTGAATATCCAGTGCTTCTCTATATCATTAAAGTCAACAATTGCCAGCTCCTTTACGATAAATGTGTGATCAACACTTTGATAGCCTTGTATATCTATCACTACAGCACACATGATGGACTGTAAATATCTCCTTTTCAATACTTTAATTTATATCAACTCCACCCCACCACATCACCAATTATATTCTTCTGACGATGCCAGATAAAGGGTTATATTCCACGAGGCTGTCATGTAAAATTAAGGCATATGCTGTGGTATTAGCCTTGAAAGCTTCAGTACATTCTATCTCTAACCTAATGTCAACAGAAGATGATCTTATGGCTTCCGATTGACGAGAACAGTCTATTACAATAATAGGTGCATAATCTTTAAAATGATTTTTAGACATAAGAGGTTGGTTTGCTTTTCCATAGTAACTATGTTGAAAATTTTGATACATATAATACAGAAAACTGAAATAATTCTTGGAAAAATTTACATTTAAGTCGTCATAAGGATAGATCTCTGAAGTTAGGTGTAGTTTAACATTAGTAATGTTGTTTTGATCGAAAATTGATGGATCTGCTAGTTTGTTATCTTTTCTGTTGGTTTGAAATGCAATTATCACATAACGGGGTTTTTCCAAATTTGTTGTAGTTTTCAATGTCCATGTATGCTTAGTTGTAGCAGCTTAGTTGTATGTTGGATATTCGATAAGATCCCATGATCGAAATGCCATGTGTATGGTCTTCCCCTTATTGATAACATTCAAGAACTTCAGTTTTTGTTGATCAGACACTTTTACATATGGGATTCTCCATTGCACGGATTTAAGTTTAACAGAAGCGTTAACTGCTGCTCCAACGGTGAAAATAGAATCATTATCACTTCTACTTCTATGCAATATTAATTCATGTTTCCCTTGTAGTATTATTCTATTGTAATCTTCAAAGAAGCCCATAACTGTGTCTAGTGGAATGCAGCAATCAAAATTACCATCATCATCAATAAGCTTGACATCTGTATTAGGAGACATCCAACCGGCAATTTCCAATGCTTTAACTTTATCACTGTTGAAAGATACGTAACCTTTAAGGGTGACAATTCCTGGGTTACGGACGTGGTCAACTAAAACTCCATTTAACTGATATTTGATTTCATCAAAGAGAAACATAAAAGTATTCCTCACTAATCTCACATCTAAACTTGCTGAAGATTCTTCTTTTTCTACTTTTCCTTGAATATAAAGAAAACTCTTTGATGGAACTGTAAAAATGTCTTGTTGTTGTACTGAAATAATTATCTCATCCGAATTGTTCAGCGCTTGTGTATAAGGTTGGTGTGTGTGATATTCATAGTTGGTTATCCTCTCTTCGAAAATCACCCCATCACTTACATTTAATACTTCTTCCATTGTGGTTTAACTAAAAGCCCTATTTGTTGTAGAAAGTAAACGTTTGAAGGTGTTAACACTCTGTGGGGGAAACGTTGAATACTGGATGGTTTAACTCCAGTGTTGCTGCTTTTATACCTTTTAAAATCAATACCCATTTTTCTTCAAATGTAATCGAATAGTAATTACTTCTTCACAAAAGTTCACCAGATTATTATCTTGATCTGTAAGAGACAGCGTAATATTATCAATTCTCTCACCAATGACTGGAAAATAAATGACTGGCACAGGTTCATGTACCAATTTATAATCTGGTGGAACTGTAGGAGAAAACTCATATACCGTATGACCAGGTTTGCCATTTCTATATGAACCTGCAGCTATATTGCAATTTACAGCAATTGTATTTACACCATGAATTTTTACAAGCTCATCTGATTTATGAGTAATGTTTGCCTCCAACACTTTATGTTGAGTAAATCCTAGTAAAGGACCAATTGAATACTCTTTGTTGAAATCAACAGGTTGTGTACACTTGAACACAATTTTCAAAGTATTAACATTTCCTTTCATTTTAATTGAATCAGGTAATTCCATGTTTCTTTTTAGGTAATCTGCTATAGCTTAAACCTCATAGTTCCCAGTAGGAATACTAATCACTCTGTCACCATAATAAAATTTATTGTTTACATTTTCAATTATATTTGGAATTGAGTTATAAGATTGGAAGCTAAGTAAGCCAATCTTATAGTCAGCTCCGTCCAGTAAACTAATTGGTGGAAATATATCAGCGCTAAGGATGCTGGATGTACCTGTTAAGGTAAAAGTGTAAGACATGACTAATGTCCGCAAACTTTGTTATGCATTATTATAGAGAAATTCTAAACATAAATGTCCACAGTAAGGCGTATTCCAGTCTTGATATCTTTCACGATTGTACATGATTTCACAGTTAAAATAACTTAATATTTCTAATGGTGGTCTAAGATTCCCAAATGTATCAAAATACATAACCTGATTACCTTTTTTAATATACGCTACCCAGTGAGTTCCAACATTGTACGCTGAATCTAGATTTACAACAGCACATTCTTCAGCTTTAGGAAATTTTGGTAGCGTGTCACGCATATATACACCCCTAAAGTGTGGAACATTTTAAGCATATTTCATTAATTCTATGTTTGTGAGTGCTCTGTTAGGAAGTAGTCAGTGTTTTTTTCTAATGTAAAGTCCATATCCTTTTTTATATGGTTTAAGATAAAATCCTTGACCAATTTGCTGCTCTTCCATTTTTCTATTATGTCTTCTCATTTCTTCTAACTGATCCCTTGCAACTTGGGTGTCCTTTACTGCCTTTGCTATTGCTGATGCTCCACCAGCTAAACTTCCTAATGCAGATAATCCCGCAAATAATGGGACTATACACGGAAGAATTCCACCAGTTCTTGGTATTGGTAAAACTCTCGGTATTTTCGATGGTTTTGAATTTTTTAAATAAATTTTTGCCTTTCTTAGAGCCTTCTTTGATGCACCACTAATCGATAAAGGTGAAGTCACACGTGCTGCTTTTATAACATCTTTAATAGTTTTTTTTACCTTTTCCCCCCCACCACCCAATTTCACTTTAGCTTTCATTGCGTTTGTAACTGCCTAGGCTGATGCCTTCTCACCAAAAGATGCGTCACTAGCCTTTGTTCTTTGCCAAGCTTTATCAGCGAGTATAAGGTCAGCCTTATGCCGTGAATCTAGATCTCTGTGTTGAGAGTATGCAATGTCGTGCTCCCTACAGGCTTCGTCCAAAGGATTAACGCCTCTATCACCTCGTTTTAATCTTTCTTGTAATTTAGTTCCTGGACCGCAAAATCTATAACCGGGTATGTGCACTTCAAAAGGTAGTTTGTTAATCACTGAATTTATAAGACCTCTTCCAACAGTTTTTCTTCTCACAATGATGGCATTAGTGGGATCTGAAACTATATATATATATATCACACTCCCTTACCAAACATGTTCAATATGCGTTTAGAGAAGCAAAACGAAACTTTACCTATCTGCAATCTCCAATAATTCAATTGGTGACCATGTGAAAATTAATAGTCATGGAGCATTACTGCCTGATAATATCCGAGCACTTATTTGCGGAAGTTCAGGCTCTGGTAAAACCAATCTTATGGCTTGTTTGCTTTTACAACCAAATGGGCTGAAATTCACACACATATACATATGCAGTCAGTCGCTTCAACAAGAGAAATCTTTATATTTAGAAGAGATTTTTAAACTAGTTCCAGAAATAGGATTCCATACAGTAAACACCACTCAACAAATAATTACTCCTGATAACGCAGAACCAAACTCTGTCATAGTATTTGATGATATTTCAATGGATGAGCAAGAAAATATTAGGAAATATTTTAGTATGGGCCGTCACAAGAACATTGACTGCTTCTATCTTTGCCAAAGTTATGCCAGGATCCCTAAACATCTTATTCGTGACAACGCCAACTTTATCTTATTGTTCAAACAGGATGATTTAAATTTAAAACATGTTTACAGTGATCATATAAGTTCTCCCAACGTACCATTTGATAAATTTAAACAAATGTGTTATATATGCTGGGAGGAACCGCATGGATTTATAACTCTGGACAAAACAAGAGATTCTAACAATGGTAGGTTTCGGAAGGGTTTGGACACATTTATCTATATATAAGTTGGTAGTAGAATAGTTTTCTCATTCCGTTATGGATCCCAAAGTTACTAAACAACTTATTGAAACTTCTAAATCTCTACGCAACAAATTCAAAAGTATGAAGCGTGGACTTCAATCATCTCAGGCAGAACTAGAAAAGAGTTTGAAACCTATAACAGAACCACTACAAGAGCTGATTCAACAGGGAAAACGGGTAAAACAAGATTATCTACCTCTGAAAGTGAAAAAGGAGGGTTCAACTGCAATGGAGTCACTGGTTAAACCTTCTACTAAAGATGTTTCAACAGAAACAGAATCTCTAATTAAAGAACCTTTACACTCACCAATTAAAGCTTCTACTCCTGTGCACCTAAAAAGGTATACTACCCCAATAAAACAAGAAGAAACGTTTGAAAATGTAGAAGAGATCACTCCTTTAGAGTACGTAAGAAAAATTGATAAACAGGAATTGGAGAAAACTTTAAGGGGGGAAGAAGATATTGGCTCTTTAATAGAACCATATTTACTGAAAATAATTAGTGCCGATCCTAGAGATTTTGATGATAGATATGGAATTAGAATCCTACCAAAAGGTGGGATGACCATTGGAAATGCTCAGGTAACCATAGCTGGTGAGGATATTAATGTAAATGGAAAATGGTATGAAGGTACACCAGGTTTGTTACAATTGCTATTTTTAAAACAACCGACAGAATATTCAGAAAATGATTTAGACAGTTATAAAGACATTTTAATTAGAAGTAATGCGCATAAGCGACAGTTTAGTGAAGAAAAAGGAATGAGTTCCAGCAGAGGATGGAAATACAGAAATATCATCGCTCCTCTTTTCAAGCCCCTCTCCAAATCACCGGAACAAATTTCAATACAAACTAGATATACTCCACCAGCAACTGCTTCAAACAGACAAACACCTCTGACTTTGATTGCAACAAGACCTAGTAAATAAGATCAGGGAAACAATTGGTAAAGGCATGTGGGAAGGTCAAAGTATTTATGAATATTGGGATGATCCCAACGAACTGGTAGATCGACTTAGGCTACTATATGCTTCAACCAGTGCAGGTAATACAGGACATGAAAATGAAATTCAATCCGTAATTGAAGAGCTGAGAGAGGCTAATATTATTTATTAAACTGGTATGGTATGGGGAATTGTTCATTGCTAGCTTAACCACCACAGAATAACATGCCTGTTGACAAGTTTGGTAGATCATTACCCCAAATCAAGAAAGTATTTCATGCAAGTGATGATGAAGATGGTGATTATATTGATTTTGAAAATAAACGGTTAGTGGGAGTGAGTGATCCTTTAAGTGGTTCCGATGCTGTAAATAAGAGATATCTGGAAAAGTATGTTACTACAAAAAATGAATTTATTACTAAAACCTACTTGGAAAGTTATATAGATCAGTTAGATTTGGTAAGCAAGTTGTACCTTCAGAACTATCTAGATGAACATTTCATAACAAAAAATTATCTTTTACAAACATATGATCAGGCTAGAAAACTAGTGACTCAGAATTATGTAAATCGTTTATTTGAAACAATAAAAAACAGACTGAGTGCATTGAATCCGAATATTCCTTTAACAGCCCATCAACTTAAAACAATTTTCGATTCAGTTTTTAAGGGTTGTGGTTAAATATAAGATTTAATCTTTAGAAATAAAGATCAGATGTGAGAGATTCCGTAAAGGATAAAGTACCAAAAACTATGTCCTTCAAGGAGGCTGTAGTTGCTGAACTTCATAGGCCAGCACGTTCACGCTACCCTCGAAGACGTACATTGCTCAAAAGTGTTGATGACTTATGGCAGGCTGATTTAATGGAAATGATACCATATGCTCGCCAAAATAATGGTTACAAATACATATTAGCAGTGATTGATTGTTTTTCAAAATACGCCTGGGTGAAACCTGTTAAATCCAAAGGCGCTCAAGATATCACTCAAGCTATGGAAAGTATTTTTAATTCAGCTGGAAGAGTACCAAAAAATATTCAGACTGATAATGGAAAAGAATTCTACAATGTTTCCTACAAGAAGCTCATGAAAGAGCACAACATAAATCATTACAGTACTTACAGCCAAATTAAAAGTTCAATTGTTG